>CAJHZI010000442.1:490000-569764 GCA_905160935.1 Enchytraeus crypticus | reverse complement strand
ATTTCTTTAGTTTTAAGTTGAAATAAGTTGTTTTAGAGTAAGAATTTTTTAGTACGTAGAAGTAAAAGTTGTGATGGTTTTAGGAATTAATACTAACTTTTAGAATATTTTTGGTTTCACTAATGAAATTACTCATTTTAAGCTGGTTTTAGTCAAATTTTGTATCTCTCTTTTATCGCTCAGTTTTTACGGCGGTTGGTTTCACTTGCTCAATCTGTCTTTTACTAATTATCCCGAGTACGCCTCTGCGCAAAGGTACCGGCCGGAATTAAATCCTTAAATTGCTGGGAGACCAGAGGGCTCAATAAGAGGTGGAATCGGGGCTCATTTGCACTTAACTAAGTAATTTTTTGTGTTGGAAATTTTTCTCGATTTGTCACTTTAGAGTAGTGTAAGAAATAATTAGAGATGAGTATGAAAAGGACTAACAATAAAGTGGGAGTCAGTAAAACTGTAAATTCAAAGGGAGCAGATAAGAGAAAGCTAAGTATGGGGGATGAGAAGGCAAGTGATTGTGGAGATTATTGTAAGGAAGTGTCAGGAATAGAGAAGGCGGTTCATTGTGAACTATGTGAATCATGGTTTCACATCTCGTGCGTTAGCATAAGTGCGGAAACCTACAATCTCCTGAATCAGGAATGCATACACTGGTTTTGTGTGCGGCGCAATATGAGGGCAATTAAACTCCTGAAGGGTATGTCAGTATTGGAGGAAAGGCAGAGTAGAATAGAAGAGGATCAAAGAGAGACGAAGAAGCAGTTACAGCAGGTAGTGCAAAGTGTAAAGAATTTGGAATCATGTGTAGGAGAAGTGAAAACGTTAGTGGAGAACAGCGGAAAGCTAGCAGAAAGTAGTAGGGACATGGCAAATAAGGAATCAATGAGAAGTGAGGACATACTTGAAAGGGTAGACATTGAAAGGCGTAAGAAGAATTTAATGATAATGGGAGTAGAGGAGGGAGATAATGACAAAGAGGTCATAGAGGACATTCTAGTCAAACTGGTTGAACCAAAAGGAAGAACGGCAGTAGTATGCCTAGAGAGAATGGGGAAAAAAATCAGATAAAGTCAGACCTATCAGAATTAGCCTGAGCAATGTCGAAACAAAATATGAAATTTTGGGGAAGTCCAAAAACATGAAGGAGTATTAGGAATACAGGAGAGTATACTGTGTGCCTGATCTAACTAGGAAGCAACAAGCTGAGGATAAGGTACTAAGAAATAAATTGAAGGAATTGAGAGACGGAGGGGGGGATAAGGATGTGAGAATTAAGAGAGGTAAGTCAATAAAAAACGTAAATGGAGCCGAGGTGGTAGTGTTTGCACGTCGGAATTAGATGAAAACTTAGGATCTGCGGAGCCGAGTCTATTGGCGTCGCCTTTAGATGTTAAAAATAGCTTAAAATGTGTTTACTTTAATTCCAGAAGTATTGTAAATAGAATGTCTCAACTAGAGTTGTTGATTAAAAATGAAAATATAGATATTTTGGGAATCAGTGAGTCATGGTTATGACTCACTGATTCCCAAAATATCTATATTTTCATTTTTAATCAACAACTCTAGTTGAGACATTCTATAAAATATAAAAAATAGGTATTTTGGGAATCAGTGAGAATCTATAAAATATAGATATTTTGGGAATCAGTGAGTCATAACCATGACTCACTGATTCCCAAAATATCTATATTTTCATTGCTAAAATGTCTGATTACATTTTAGCGATAGTGAAATTAGTTTTAATGGATACTGTGTATTTAGATGTGGTCGAAATGATTTAGTCAAGAAACGAAGTGGGGGCGTTCTGCTGTATATAAAAAATGAATTGAATCCAAGTCAAGTTAATGATTTATGTGTTTCTAACTTTAAAGAAAGTGTTTAATCTTATTATTGGTGTTATGTATAGAGCCCCAGATAGTTCAAAAACTAATGACGAGGCTATGTTTAGTGTATCTGATAAATTATATGATAAGAAGGTTGTAGTAATGGGTGATTTTAACTATGCTGAATTGGACTGGGGAAACAGAGAAAACATAGATGAATCTCACTTATTTATAGAATGTATAAATAATAATTTTTTTAGAACAGTATTGTAATAAGCCTACTAGAGGCAAAAATTTCCTTGATCTTGTTTTGTGCTCTGAAGAAATAATTAAGTATGTATGTACTTATAGGTGAACCTTTTGAGACAAGTGATCATCTAACCATTAACTTTGTAATTCAGTGCAGTTAGATCTGTAGGAAAGTCCAAAAATTTGATTATTTTAAAGTAAATTATGAAGAAATTAAAACAAATATTCAGTATAGAAATTTATTTATGGTTTTAAGTGATAATGATAATAACGATGACGCAGAGGGCTTATGGAATAATATTAGCACAGGTCTCAGGATGATTCGTGATGAGTTTATTAAATTGAAAGCCAAAAATAGAGATAGATGCAAGTGGGCTACTAAAAAGGTAAGAAGAAAAAGAAAAGCCAAAAAAGATGCTTGGAACAATTATAAAAATAGTAATAATGAAGAGTCATTGTACTGTGAATATACGAAAAAGCTTAATAAATCGGTTGCAGCAAATAGAAAAGCCAAATTAGAATTTGAAAAACAGCCAGCTCGTAATATAAAGAATGATGCAAATAGTTTTTTTGCCTATTCTAATTCTAACAAAAAGGTTATTAAAAAGATTGGTCCCTTAAGAGATGAATATAATAGCATTATAGAAGATAATAAGGATACTGCAGACTATTTTAATAAAAAAATTTTCGTCTGTATTTGTGGAAGAAGATTTAGTTAATATGCCAGTACCGGCTAGGATCTTCAAAGGTAACTTTGAATGCTCCTTACATAATATTGAGTTTGATATTGATGATGTTATAAATAAATTAAATTCGCTAAATGTCAATAAAAGTCAAGGTCCAGATGAGATTCATGGAAAACTGATTTCGGAGCTAAGAGATGAATTAGCACCAGCTCTATTAAACCTACTAAAAGCTTCTATGAAAATAGGGGTGGTTCCTCAAGATTTTAAGAATGCCAATGTTGTACCAATACACAAAAAGGGAAATAGGGATAAAGCAGAAAATTATAGGCCTATAAGCTTAACAAGTATAATCGGTAAGACATTTGAAAGCATTATTAAGTATAAAATTATTAGTTTCTTGGAAGAATATAACTTAATTAGAAATAGTCATCATGGTTTCATTAGTGGGCGTTCTTGTTTAACTAATTTGCTAGATTTTTCGAAAATATTACAAAGGAAGCAGATAATAAAAATAGCATTGATATCTTATATCTAGACTTTTCTAAAGCGTTTGATAAAGTTCCACATAAAAGATTACTTAGTAAGTTGGAAGCACATGGAATAACGGCCAAACTTTTAAAGTGGATAGGTAATTGGTTAAGCAATAGAAAACAACGTGTGTTCTCTGAATGGGCAGCAGTGAAGAGTGGTGTGCCACAGGGCTCTGTTTTAGGACCTCTATTATTTTTAGTTTACAACAATGACATTGACATAGATATTGTATCTAAATTTAGTAAATTTGTAGATGATTCTAAAGTAGCAAAATTAGTAAACAACATTGAAGATGCTGAGATTTTAAAATATGATATAAAAATGTTACAGAACTGGTCTAGGGATTGGCTAATCGAGTTCAATGCTGAGAAATGTAGAGTTATGCATATAGGGAATAATAATTTAGAAATTGAGTATACATTGCACAACATTAAACTAAAATCCATAAAGAGTGAGAGGGATTTAGGAGTCTTTGTGGATATCTCTTTTAAATTTAGTTAAAATTGTAATAAAGTTGTAAATAGTGCTAATTGTGTATTAAGAATGATTAAAGGAACAATTACACGAAGAAATAAAGATATTGTGATAAGGCTATATAAGGCTCTTGTATGACCCAAACTTGAGTACTGCGTTATGGCTTGGTGCCCATATCTTAAGAAAGATATCGATAAATTAGAAAGGGTACAAGCCAGAGCAACAAGGCTGGTATTTGACTGTCAAAAACTTAGTTATGAGAATAGATTAAAATTTGTAGGATTAACCTCTTTAAGTGAGAGAAGTACTAGAGGAGATTTAATAGAAGTTTTTAAGATACTCAAAGGCTTCAGCAAAGTTAACCATAGTATTTGGTTTAATTTATCAAACAACAGAAACACAAGGGGACATATGTATAAACTTAGTAAATTTAGAAGTAGACTAGATTTCAGGAAATTTTTCTTTAGTCAGAGAGTTATAAATGCTTGGAATAGTATGCCAAGCGAAGTTGTGGAAGCAGAATCAGTGAATGCTTTTAAAAATAAATATGATAAACATAAGAACATGTAAATTAGATGCTAATTGAATGTTCAGTGTTAGTATGATTTGATTTATATTAATTGGTTTTAGTTAAGAGCCTGATGAGTCTTAAACAAGCATATAATTGCTTCCTAACTCTGTAATGTTATGTTATAGCTTCATACTTTATACACTAAATTAAAGATAATTATCTTTTCATGAATCTGTTAAATATCTAAAGCCTAATCCTATAAAAGAAAAGATATTCTCACAGATAGCAATTGATAGAATTTGCCTTTATTCGTGCAATCATAATAAGCTTTTTGCATTTTATGAAGCTTTTCTAATCTCGACTTTAAGTTGAATCAGTAACGTCATATTTACAAGAATTGTAAACAATGTGGAGACTTTACCAGTGGCGTAGCCAGGATTTAGTCTTGAGGGAGGCACTTTAATCTTGGGGAGGCACTTTGGGGAGGTACACACTTTATACGATGTTTACACTTATATTTTGGACTTAAAACTTTTACTTGACATCTTGGAGGGGGCACATGCCCCTTACTGTCTCCCCCTCGCTACGCCACTGGACTTTACGCTCTGCTATTGACTAGAGTGGCATGGGCCGTTTGAATCTCAGATCGATAATTATAACCATGTTTAATCACACTCGTACATAACCGCCCGAATCTCAGAAGATATCTTCCCTATAGAGTAGCTGAAATCAGCTGAGATATCGGGCGAAAGTGGTTCATAAAATCCTAAGCGACTTTCTGCGACGATATCGTGCGAAATTGCAGATATCTTTCCTTCATAATATTTTCTAGAAGTTCACAAATATTTGAGAAATTGTCATTAATCGCTTATATGTATTTTTTAATGAAATTGCGAGAAAATTGAGAATCAAAAATTCAACATTATGCATTAGGCCTCAACTATTTCAAAACCCGTATCGCAGTTTCTATGAATGTCTTAAATGAATAGAGCATTTGTTGAACAAATGTTCAATGTGTACACCAAGTGCCCGAATAACTGCATTCACACGCTGGGACTACTGATCAATTGCTGAGTCCACGAGAGTCTGACTGATCTCAAACCAGCGTAGAACAATGACTCTTTTGAAATGTTTAACGTCGTGTATCGGTTCACGACAGACCAGTTGCTGAAGAAAACCCAAGATCGAATAGTCAACTGAGTTCAAATCAGGACTGTTAGATGGCTAGTTGTCCGGTTCAATGAAACACATTTGAATTATCATGCAAGTTAACTTTCAAATAGGCCTTCGTATGACGTGAACGATGTCCCGGTGTTATCTTGCTGAAAACATAACCGTGGACACAAGAAAGTTTACGAATATATGGCTATCTGGCAGTAGTCCTAGTGCCAATAAAAAATGTCATCACAGTAATAAACACAGTCCACTGTAGCCTTTGGAGTAACAAAGAATGGCGTCGTCTTTGCATGCTTCGATAAAGCCAGCGATACCGTCACACTTTGTGAGAAATGCTTCCTGCCCTTCAGAAGTCGAGGAGGAGTAATAAATATCACGCTTAAATGCACTCTTTGCATAAACACGATCGTTCTGAGTGTTTCTTGGTGTATGAACCGTGAAGACCTTCTTGTCTGTAAGCCACGTTCTGTCAATCTTTTCATCCGTCATGCGTTGCTTCCGTCGATGGTAGGCGGAATAAAAGTTTTCTCGAATCTTCAACGTACAGTTTCTGAACCTCACGTCTACGACAAACCTTGAGGTTGAGGGTTTTTCATCGGCAAAGCGGTACTGCGTGATATTCCGGTTGCGTGTTCAATTTCTCTCAGACTCTAACTAGTCCCTGGATTACGGTTAATTTTTATTGTTGTTTTGGCTGCAAATTAACTAGTAAATATCTTCATTATTTGCTAGCCGCCAGGGTGCGCACCAAACGCTTGCGTCCACAGTCTACTTGCCATATAGGTAATCATTTACATTACGAAATGAAGTTTCGTAATACAAAAAAGCTCATCATACCGCAATTTTAATAAAAACGTAAGTCATATCAAAATAACATTCGGTACATGCGTAGAGGGCATGAGATGTGGAAGAGAATAGCTTACTTATTAACGCTCCCAATGAAAGCGTAGCCTCGGGGCCGACCGTGAGCTGCGGGCAATCACTTGGAGTAGGACTCTGATCTAGGGAGTCCCAGGACTGTTTGGAGCACGGTTCACTGTGGTCAAGGGACTCCCAAACCTGCTTGGAGCAAGGTTCAACCCATTCGGATCATTACTCAGTCTAGTCTGACTGCTGCTTTGATTGGTCGGTTCTTTGGATCCACCAAGGTGAGGGCCGGGTTTTAGGGGTACTACGGTTCACCGGTACAACTGAATTCTTGAAGAGAAACCTTTCGGGCTTCTGACTTTGACGCTTAACTCACAAAAACACACGTAGAAAAGATTATGGGCTACAAATCAATACAATTAATAAGGCGTTTTGATAAAAATCGTTAAAGTTACTAGTCTTCAAAGTAGTGTCATTTATTCAGAACCACCATGTAAAATAGACTGCATGCCATGGATGGACCTGTCGTTAGGTAGAGCACTCAAAGAAGTACAGGACTTTAGTATCAACAAAGAGAAAAAATGATATGGCGTAATTCTAAAGTAGAACGTATTCATATCTAAAATATAATCATAATATGAAAATAAAACTGTAAATATAACATAATAACTAAAATACACATTAGAAATTAAATATACACATTTAAAAATTGTTGCAATTACAATCTGCAGTTAATATTATATTACCTCTATTTCATGAACAAAATTTGATTCTAGAGAGCGCTTGCCAATGACCTCCATGAATACCGAAAGACAATTGACAGATGTCCAATATAAAATTTCATCATAAGTACCATGCCATATTAAAATAAACAGAAAACATATGAAAGTTGCAAGGGCTTGTCTAGCAAAGCCCAACCTAGATCCTCCAATTGGAATGTAAATATGTCTGAAATGAAATGCATAAGGTATGAAGTGTACAACTAGATTGGTGTAAACAATCTGTTTATAATTAATCTATTAAGAAATTACCATTTGTTTAAATCTTAAATACATGGCAGTTGGTATCCCTATTCTCACATATGGTCTAAGAAAACAATTTAAAATTGAGCTAAATTCCAGAACAACATCAATATTGAGTAATTTGTTGTTAAAATTTAGCAACTATCAAATATTTAGTACTTCTTCTAGTGCACTGTCTAACGGCAGGTCCATGGCATATAACTCTTCCAATCAATTCTATTCTTAGCCTTCCTTTCCATCTCTAAATATGAATTTGTTATCAGATAATTCAGTATCCCATTTCTTGGTCTTCCTCTAACTCTTTTCCCTTTCCTTATCTTCGTATTTTCCCAATGCCTTTTGTTAGAAGTTCTTTTCTCTTTCCGAAAGCCTCTTTCGCCTGTGCAATTCAATTTTTTCCGTTTCACACTTCCCATCATTCCGTGATGGTGTGGCTTCAACTTGAAGCTTCTTACCTGTTCCAATCGCGTATTATTCAATGTTATATTAACTTCATAATCCCTTTGATTTCTAGACACTCTCAACCCAACCTAACTTTTAACGATTGTAATAACTTTTGTCTTACTGTCTTAACTTTTGACGTCCCTGACATTGCCTTATGGCGAGGAACCGGACGTTAGATTTTGATTGATTGATTGTATTGATTATTTATCTTAATCGTCATGCCATATCTCAATGCTGTGACATTCAGATCATCCATACCCTTTTGCAATCCTTCTTCACTACTAGCAAGCATACCTTGATCACCTGCAAACCTCACATCTTTCAGCAATTTAACTCCAATAGTTATTCCTTCCTCAATACGTTCCATCATCTCAAGCATAACCTCCTCGGCATAGAGATTAAACAGTAACGGTGAAATACAACATACCTGTCCTACCCCCCCCCCCCTCCCTCCGTTCTATTTCACCCTTCTCAGAGAAATCTTACTGAATTTTGACTATTGCTTTCTGATTAATGTACATTTAAATAAAAATCACCCTTCTATCAAGACATTAGACAAACATCACATGTTGCGCCCTCAGCATTCATATCTTCATACATTTCAACCAGGTCACTTCAGGACTCTATTCTAGGTAACTTCTCATCCCATCATGATGTCAACTTTGATCTTGCTCTTTCATTATGGTCTGATCGGTATAACGCTGTAGCTCCAACTGGAGATCAAGATAAATACAAAAATTCTACGATGCAGCAGCCATTGAAAAATGCTTTGAACAGATTTTAAATATTCAATCTGACGCATCTGATAGAGCAAGGCTCCCGGCTGTTTCTAGTCCACGAAGCAGTGACTGGTTACACGCCTTCCCTATTTCATCCTGCGGCCTTCATTTGGATGACGAGTCCGTTAGAGTTGCTATTGGCTTCAGACACTTGGTGCTCGGCTATGTGAGCCACACACTTGCCCCTGTGGTACCATAGTAGACTCAAGAGGCATCCACAGTCCATTGTGCAAGAGAAGTGCAGGTAGGGCTAGTCGACATCATAATCTTAACGACATCGTTTGGCGTGCTCTTACAAAGCCAGCATTCCTTCCATCAAGGAGCCTCCGGGTCTCTTTCGGTCTGATGGAAAGCGTCCGGATGGCCTTACGCTCATACCGTGGCAAAAGGGTAAGTGCTCAGCATGGGATGTAACAGTCTCTGATACCCTAGCCAATTCTTACCTTCACGTAACGTCACCTTCAGCTGGCGGAGCAGCGAACTGGCTGCCAGAAGGAAACTCGAGAAATATAGGGACTTGCCTTCAGTCTACGATTTCATGCCAATAGCAATTGAAACATTTGGCCCAATGAATGAAGCTGCCTCAGAGGTTATCAATATAATAGGTAGAAAGATTTCAGATATTACCGATGATAAACGTGAAACCTCTTTCTTGAGGCAAAGAATCTCAATGGCTCTTCAATGCTTTAATGCTGTTTGTTTTAGAGGATCGTTTTCTCATTCTGATGATCCTGCTTATGAGGATAATGTGAATCCTACTACCTCTCATGGTTTACCTGTCTCGATGTCTACAGCTGCTAAGACCACAAATCTAGCTGATGCACCAGACGGAGCCATGCCTTCAGATTTCGATTCCATTTCAAGCTTTTGTTTGTTTAATCTTTTGGCAGCGCCACTTAGAACTCCTGAACCTGTCAATTGAGCACATCCTCTGCTTTCCTCGACCGCTAATGATGAGTCACCGTATGATTTAGAATTGGTAGGTTTGAATGAGATAGAAAGAAACGATGTCGTAGCAGCTAACACGGACGGCTTTAACTCAGCTGCTACTGATTAAAAGAGAAGCAGACGAGGTTCTCGCATATCTGTTCTTGACCTGACCATCGTTGAAGCTAAAGCAATGTGTGGAGATATGGACAATTCGACAACTAAGGAAGCATAACCACATCCGGAATCCAAAAAGTTAACGAGATTTACGAGACTCATGACAAGAGAAAACAGAAGCCTACAAAGGCAATGAACTTTATAGTCACAGACTCTAAGACAGATGAAGAGCCTGAGGGCAATATCCTAGAGAACTCATCGGTTGAAGAATCATCATTTTCAAGTATAAAATCGTCTGAATCAAGTAGGATCCTTATGTATGGTCGCAGATTTCTTCTAGAGTATCGTAACTCGGTGGCCATCAGTCCCCTAATAAATCTACCCTACATCCCTGGGATCTCATATGTCAAGGAGCTGTCCGGGTTCACTGGCTCTATTCTCGATACACCCGGTAAACCTTTGCGTTGTTCTGCTTCTCACAATCATCAGATTGCTAATAGTTGGGTGGCGGGGTTGAAGAAGAAAGTAAAAGTATGTAAAGGAAGAGCTGTATGTCCGCGTTCTGCTGAAATTTGTGTTAAAGTTGACAAGTCGCAAACAAGTTTCAAACTGGTTTCAGCAAGGTACAGATCATCATGAACAACACGGTGCTGAAAAGCATCATGAACTGCACGGTGCTGAAGATAATCATGAACAACACAGTGCTGAAGATCTACATGAACAGCTCGGTGCTGAAGATCATCATGAACAGCTCGGTGTTGAAAAGCATCATGAACTGCACGGCGCTGAAGATAATCATGAACAACACAGTACTGAAGATCATTGTAAACAGCATGAGAAGCATGATCGAATCGATAATCACGGCCGTCAGATATTTCATAAGAAACAGAAGAAGATGCAGTCGTGGAGGCCTCAGATTCAGCGGGTGCTTCATTTCAATCTCCAGAAGAGACAACAACAACATCAGAGCTTCGATCGACAGCATATCGGGTTTACTGTGAGCTCACCAGGATCATCTCGCTCCCTGCCTCCACAGCACTCCTCGACCCACAAACCTCTGCGAGGGGCAGAGCCTCAGCTCTCGAGCCTGGCCTCTGCGAGGGGTGACTCCGCAGTGAGGCGCCCCACGTTCATGGGTCACCCGCCGCAGAACCCGATCGGCTCACCGGCTGGGTTGACCCCTCAGGTTCATCTGCGTCCTGACCCCGCCACCTCTCAGCCGCCGCAGGATGGCTACGAAAAAACTTAAATAAATCCTGAACGACGTTTCAGACTGCCTCTTGCTGCCCAGCACTTAGCTGTACGCCTGCCCCCCCTTGTTGAAAGTGTCAATTTTATTATTTAGCTAATAGTAAATAGTCACACATAAGCCCTTCTGTCTCTAATCAACTCCAATCCTCCTCAAGATGCTAACATCATTGACAGTAACAGAATTTCAGCATTGCTTTATGGCACTGTTGCTGGCACCTTGCGAGAGTCACGGCAATGCATGTGTATCTTTTCGAAGATCCTTCATAGAACTGACAAGGAAGTAATTATGTGCCGCCAATATTATTTTGGCTTCCGGCTTTTGAGTATTTTGTATGAATACAATAGATATAATTTTTGAAACAAACAAAATATGTCGAATTGAATGTCCGTGCTTGATATCATCATGAGTAGCTATATCATTCATAAACCTTGATTTTTGTTGTGTTAATTTATGTAGTTGTGTGAAGGCATGCTGACCTTTACTCACTTCCTGCGTGTGGCTAGATTAGCTGGCCGGTCTTGCTTCTTATCCTGCTAGGTTTCCGTAATTATATTGCCCTCTATATTTGAATTCGAATCTGCTAGTTGAGCTTACCGGTGTCACTGCATTTGGGCACGAAAGGTAGTAAGTCAAAGGTGTAACATAAAGTTTATTGAAAGAAATTCAAACTTTAGTAACTGAATTTTAATGGCCAACATGTCGAAGGCATATTGACTGTTTTAGCAATGACAACATACTTGTAAGTACTGAAAGTATTATAGCATTTAATTTTGCTAAGGTATTATTCACGTGGTGTAATTTTCAAATCGTACTTTGTGAAGTGTCAAAAGATTGTCTAGGTATTTAACCCGTAAGTAGGATATAAAGAGCTAAGTGCGAACTCAAGTAGAAGGGTTAACCTAAATGGTAAAAATTCTTGAGTTGTGTACTCTTAAAAGGAGAATCCATCAATCAATATATCAATCAATAAGAATTTAACGTCCGGCTCCTCGCCATAAGCAATGTCAGGGACGTCTCCTTCAGACTCTACACAAACAGGCGCCAAAGCACCACACTATGACGACTGAGTACACAAAGATCACAAGAGAAAGCGAGATAAAAACAGTGCAAGTCCAAGATCCAAGGCAAGCGGGTCAAAAAATAGACCTATGGCGGAAAGAGATGGATTTTTAGCTTGCTAAGGAAAGTAAAATTACTGCCATAAGATCGAAGATCTTGTGGCAGTGAGTTCCATATTGTCGGAGCAGAAAACATGAAGGAGCGTCTGCCCATGGCAGATTTAAAATTTGGTACAGTGAGAAGGTTTTTACTAGAGGAACGAAGACTACGAGATGGTTGATAGATTGATAAAAGATCAGATAGATAGGATGGTTACCATAATTTAAACTTTTGAAGGTCAAGCAAGCTATCTTGAATTTTATTCGTTCGGAGACTGGTAGCCAGTGCAGTTTCCTAAGAAGGGAAGAGGTGTGGGATTCTAGTATTTTTACGTTACAGACGACTCGAGAAAGAGAATTTTGTACTTGTTGGTGACGAAATAGAGAGGCTTTCGGGAGATGATTCAGCAGAGAATTACAGTAATCTAGTTTAGAGTGGACAAGCGCATTAGCTAATACAGTGGCTGAATTAATATCAAGGGACTTGCGAATTTGACGTAATTGACGGATATGGAAAAAAGAAGAACGACAGACTGCTGAAATACGAGTTTTAAAGTTTAGATTCGAATCAAAAATTACACCAAGGTTACGTGCAGAATCAGTAGGTATTAAGGGGATATCTTTAAATGTTATGGTTGAGCTAGTTATTTTATGACGCTGCTGTGGGGTGCCGATGAGAAGGTATTCCGTTTTTGAAGGGTTGACAACAAGCCGATTAGCGCAAAACCAGGAGTGAACGAGATCAAGGGTAGATCTAAGTTTGGACAGAGCGTCAGAAGAATCGGGACTAGAGAACGAGATGTAAATCTGGGTGTCATCAGCATAAACGTGAAATTTCAGCATTGAATCAGTTAGCAAGTGACTTAAGGGGGTGGTATATAAGGTGAAAAGGAGGGGACCAAGCACAGAACCCTGAGGGACCCCACAAGGTAGAGTGCAGGATGGTGATAAAGTGTTTTCAATAATTACAGATTGGATACGCTGTGAGAGGTATGAGGATAGGAGGCCACAAGCCTTGTTAGAGATTCCGAAGCAAGAATTCAGTCCAGAAAGGAACGAGTGTATTGTGGTTTATGGTATCAAAAGCAGCAGAGAGATCGAGAAGAACTAGGGCAGATGCGTTCTGTGCGTCAATGGCTAGACAAAGAGCATTGTGGATCTTGGTTAGTGCAGTTTCAGTTTAGTAAAATTTACGATAGGCAGATTGAAAAGGTGAGAGTGATGGGGAAGAATCTAAATGAAGACAAAGACGTGAGTATATAATCCTTTCCAGGACTTTGGAAATGAAGTTAAGATTAGAAATTGGCCGATAGTTGGAAAGCTCATTTTTAGGCAAGGAAGCCTTCTTCAAAAGAGGAGTTACAACGGCTTTTTTAAAATGGGATGGAAAGACACCTTCACTAAGACAGAGGTTTATTAAGTGAGTAATAGGGGGCACAAATGCATTGATGTAGGATTTGATAAGTTTAGTTGGAATGAGATCCAGAGGACAGGATGAATCAGACGAGTTAAGAATTATAGTACGAACTACTTGATGAGTTGCCAAGCGAAAACCTTATAATGTTGGTGGGCAAGAAATGCAATTATCAGCAAATGAGAAACTTAAAATAGAAGAGGGTATGGACGAGCAAAGATTGGTAATTTTATCACTGAAGAATTTCAGGAAGGATGAGGCGAGAGTGGTAGATGCGACGTCGGAAGGGATTTAGGTATATTTCTACTGAGCAGAAAATCCAACACATTCCACAATTTCTTTGGGCTATGTTTATTCACGGTATTGAGTTTTGAAATAGGAGCTTTTGGATTAGCTATTAATTTATGAACAATAGCCGATTGACGTTTAAAGAGCAGTATATTTTCTGGTGTACTATTTCGCCTAAACTGTGCTTCAAGACTAGAACGCAGTTTCTTTTGCTTAAGAATTTCAGGAGTGATAAAGGGCTTAGTTGGTCGACGATTTGTTTGGGAGGAGCATGCTTGCTTAGAAGAGCCGTGACAATAGATTCAACAGAAGAGTTGTGACTATAGATTCAAAAGAAAAGCTGTGACTATAGATTCAAAGAAGTACGTAGACTAGGGTAAAGTAACCGCCAGTAGTAAAATTGTGTAAACCCAAGAGTCATTGAGAGTGGGTAGACGAAACCACCAGGCCTGGTATTAGTAGTAGGTTGTAGACTTAAATAGTAACTAGAGGGTTGAGAGAGAAACGGATGACGACAAAAGTACATAAATGTTTACTATTGGAGTGATGACTCATTTGGGGTAGATAAGAGTTAGAAATACATAAAGTGAATGAGAGATACCCCTTGGCGTAGAAATATTATATATTTTGAGGTTGTCACTGTTAAGACAATTCCATTCGTGAAACCTTTTGAAATGTTATATATATATATTAATATATATATATATATATATATATATATATATATATATATATATATATATATATATATGTATATATATATATATAGGTGAGTAAAAAAAGTGATAACACCAGTAAAAAGTTTGAATATCTCAGGCTATTCTCAATATTTTTAAAGGAAACTTTAACCAATTACTAAAGGACTAATATTTGATGGGGTGGCAAATATTCATCTATTTTAATGTTAAGATGAGCCAGTTAAACAAGTTTCAGCAGAGCAACCCCCCATTTCTTACCTCAAAAGGGAGTTTGCTACAAAGTAAGGGCCAATTGCACTTCATTGTCGAGAAAGAAAAGGTGAACGCTCCGTATTACGTCAGTACTTTAATTCCCAAGCTGCTTGATGATTGCAATGTTCTTCTATCAAATGGTTTCATCTTTCAGCAGGATGACGCTCCGGCTCATGCTTCTCGTCATGCACAGGAATGGATCAACGAGAGAAATCCGCATTTCATCAAGAAGAGTGAATGGCCTCCAAACTCTCCCGATCTAAATCCTCTGGATTACCATGTCTGGGAAACCATGCTGCATCTCTATCAGAAACACTAGTCGAAGCCTTTAAAAAAGACAGAATTACAGAAAGTGCTACAATCAGTGTTACAATCAATATGGGAGAGACTGCTCCAAGCTGGAATCAACAAGGCTATCCTAGCGTTCCGAAAGCGACTGCAGTCCTGCGTAACTGCGGGGGGAAAGCATATCGAATAGTCAGCAATGCTAGCAGATACAACTGGTTCTTTCTGAACCACCATAACGAACCTTTTCAGGGCCAAAAAAATTAATTTAAATATAATGTTTATTTACAGTACATTCAAAAAAGGGGGATTGCTCTGCTGAAACTTACATAACTGGCCAATCTATGTATTAATATGGATGAAAATCGGTTAACTCACCTAAAATTAGTCCTTTAGTAATTGGTAAAAGTTTGAGTTAAAAATATTAACAATTGGCTGAGATATTCAAACTTTTTACAGGTGCTATCACTTTCTTTTACTCACCCTGCATATATATATATATATATATATATATATATATATATATATATATATACACACACATATTTGTGTGTGTATATATATATATATTCCTTTATTATAATAGGTTATAGATAGTTTTCCCTTGCTAGCTTTGCTTTTGAGTGTGAATGAATTCAATACTGAGAAGAGTAACTTAGGAGTTCTCAACCTTTTCAGTGTTGGACATTTAACTTATTATTAATTTTAATTAGTCTACAGACACATTAGTATATGCTTATTAAATTATTATCTGTGCACTTTTCCGTTACAATTTTTGATATCAGCTGGCTTTAATTAAACTATTTAGAAGTGTTTGAAACTCACTTCAATTTAATCTCAATAATTTGTGTTTGTCATTACTTATCCATATGAATTTTAAGACCCTTGATGAACCTGCATGGTCCGGATTGGGATTCCTCACGGAACTCTTACGTGACAAAACTACTAAAGTTTAGTGTAAAGTGGTAACGTAATTTGGTAAAGTAATTTGGGTAAAGTAAAGTGGTAATTTAGTTTAATGTAAAGTGATACAATATTTAAAGGGATTGAATTAGATCATCCAAATTACTTAGAATTGGAAAGTTTACAAAGAAAATATAATATTTCGTCTGTGATTATGTTACTAAAATAAGATAAAAATTTGGATCTTCGTTGAAAAAATGTTACGTATTGAATATTCTAATGAATAATGGAGTTAATTTGTTTTTTGTCACTCGTAAATTACTAAGTTTGCATAGCTTAACTGTACATGTTTGCTAATTGCTATTTCATTTCATTTACTTTCCTTTTTATATTTGTTTGAATCTAAATTGTATGGGTAAAATAAAGTCTCTATTATCGAGTCTATACTATCAAAAGCCTTTTGAAAATCTACAAACCATATGAAGACATCATTTCCATGTTCCAAGCTACTCTCTCAGATCCATTTGATTCTCTAGTACCACATCCTTTTCGAAAGCCAAACTGGGAGTTACTCATTATTGCCTCTGATTTTGACTAAATGCGATTAATTATTTAAAATCTTTAATAAGATTTTAGATGCATGTGCTATTAAGCTTATTGAGCTTAATAATCAAGAGAATTAGGTTTTTATAAATAGGAATAATCACTGTCTTCGTGAAATTTTCTGGCCAGATAACGGTTTCTACCCTTCCATGAATCATAAGACAGTGGTTATCATTCTTAAATCCTAGTGTCGATTGAATTTTAAATTCCTATATCAACCATGCAATCCTCACATGAAATATCTGGAATCGTTTTGAATGTTGGTTTAGAAAAGTCTATGTTCCATGTAATATTTATCGTTTATTTTATCACAGTCACCGTTAACTAGCATTTCTTTCTGTATCATAGGGTTTATCTTATAAACTTTATAAGCAACCTTCAAGAATGTTATCGTTTTGAAAGCCTTTCTATTATAGCTGGAGTATTTAAATGTATTATTAGCTTCAGTGATATTTGGCAATAAGTTATATGTATGAAAAGATAAAAAAGCCAATTCATATTTTTGTCATCTTTTTCCATCCATTGGTGGATATAGATATCTTGTAAAACAAACTTTATTTATTATATAGTTTCAATATCGTAATTTAAAAATGAAATGCGTTTGAAAATTGAATTATTTCGCAATTTCTTTTTATAAATTTCGTCATAATCTTTCTTATTATCTACTTTTATATTTAGTAATTCATCCAAAATACTTACAGTTGTATTGTGTACTCCATTGTTTCTGCCCTGAAGAGTGGCTATATTTTATTTTAGTAGATTCACTAATTGATCAGAATTTTTGTAATGTACAATTTGATCCGATTTAGGTCTACCTCTCAAGGCTTTGGTTTCACTAGTTCTTTCAGTTTCTTGTTTAATCCTTCTTCAATGAGCTCACTTCTCCCTTTGCTTTTGCTAATATATCTACATTATTTCAATATTTTCTTTTGCGATTCGTATACTGTTTTCTCAGCTTCAGTTTTATTGCTACGAACCCCTAAATGTTGTCCAATACTTTTATTTTTTGATGTTGTCTTCTTTAGTGTTTGATTTCTTTCATTATTCCCATATACATAATTTAGAAGCGGTAATTCCTGATCTTTTAGATTCTCACTTTCAGGAACCCATATAGGCCTATTCCATATATGGATCCTTGTTTCCGTCTGTGTTCTTGACTATATTAGAGAATTTGTGAAGTAATACAACGCCTCCGTCTAGATACTATTACAAGAAAGGACAGAGTAATGTCCCGGGTCTGGGCACCATTGTGGGAATTCCATTTCTAAATTATAGTACCGCCTCTACAATACGGTCCATCTACACGAATATTAGATTATGACACATGGAACTCGTTTTCGTTAATAATTAAATACATTTATTACAGTACATTCTAACATCGCAGAAAACAGCAAACATCAATACAATCATAAACATGCACAAGACGGTATAAAACAATATTATAATAATTTAAATAATAGAAATAATAGAAGTATCAACACGGAATAATACGGAATTGAGATATGGCATACAAGATTAATATAAAAGACCAAGGTTATGAGAGTGTCCAAACATAATGGTGAAGTTAATATCCCAATGAATGGTACGAAATTGGAACAGGTAAAACAGGTAAGGAGTTTCAAAAATTTGGGCCATACTATAACCGATGACGAGAAATGTGAGACTGAAATATGCAGTAGGATTGCAAAAGCGGCCTTTGGTAATAGGAAAGAACTTTTAACAAAAAGTCTAAAGAAAGACACAAACATAACGGTAGTGAAAACTTTGGTTTGGATCACGCTTTTGTAGGGATGTGAAACATTCCTTAAGGAAGAAAGATATTAGGACACTGGAGGCATTGGAAATGTGATTTGGAGAAGAATGGAGAGGATTAGCTGGACTCAAAAGGTTACAAATGAGTAAGTTCTGGAGAGAGTTGATGAATGTATTAAGCAATATGAAGAAGAGTTGGATAGGATACCTCCTTAGAGGGGAAGGTCTATTAAAAGAGGTCATAGAAGGTACAATTAAAGGGAAAAGAGGCAGGGGCAGGCCGAGATTAGGTATGTTAGATGATTTAAAGACCCACGCATATGTGGAAATGACGACGAAAGCGGAAAACAGAGAAGAGTGGAGGCGCTATGGACCTGCCAGTAGGCAGTGCACTAAGATATATATATATATATATATATATATATATATATCTTACAGGATTTCTCGTACAGGATTTCATATATATATATATATATATATATATATATATATATATATATGTACAGGATGAGAAAAAAAGATTACACCTGAAAAAAGTTCTAGTATCTCAGGCATTTAATATTTTTCAATAAAACTTTTACCAATTACTAAAGGACTAATTTCTGATGGGGTGGCCAATTTTCATCAACTTTGGTACATACATGTACATGGGCCAGTTATGCAAGTTTCAGCAGAGCAACCCCCCATTTTTACCTAAAATGGCGCTTGCTACAACGGTAAGGGCAGATTGCACATCATTGACGAGAAGGTAAAGGTGAACTCTCTGTACTACGTCAATACTTTGCTTCCGGAGCTATTTGATGATTGCTATGCTGTTCTATCATATGGTTTCATCTTTCAGCAGAATGGTACTCCGGCTCAGGTATCTCATCTTGCACAGAAATGGATCAGCGAGAGAAACCCGGATTTCATTAAGAAGAATGAATGGCCTCCAAACTCTCCCGATCTAAATCCTCTGGATTACTATGTCTGGGGAACCATGTTGCATCTTTTCCAGAAACACCAGCCGAAGCCTAAAAACAAGACAGAACTGCAGGAAGTGCTACAATCGATCTGGGAGAGAGTGCCCTAAGCTGGAATCAACAAGGCTGTCCGAGCGTTCTGAAATCGACTGCAGTCCTGCGTAGCAGCGGGAGGAAAGCATATCGAATAGGCATTAATGCTAGCAGATACAACTGGTTATTTCTGAACCACTACAACGGCCCTTTTCAGGGCCAAAATAAAATTTAAAAAAATTATATTTACAGTACATTAAAAAATGGGGGGTTGCTCTGTTGAAACTTGCATAACTGGCCAATCTATGTACCAAAATGGATGAAAATTGGCCACCCTATCAGAAATTAGTCCTTTAGTAAATGGCAAAAGTTTCATTGAAAAATATTAATAATAGCCTGAGATATTCAAAATCTTTGCTGCTGTAATCATTTTTTTACTCACCCTGTATATACATGTATATCAAATCCTAAATCCACCCGTAGATGTATATAATTTGGAATGGACCAAAGCGTCACTAATGAAACATTTTTTAAAAATATTTTTACGGGCGAATGATAGTTAGCGAATAAAAATGTATTTAAAATATTGTTCCATAAATCTAATGACACTCTGAAGCGTTTCGTTGTGGTACTATATTCCCGAATTTGTACTACTAGCACAGCTCGTTTATATTCCAGGCATAGAGTCACATTTTCAGAAAAATATGAAGTAGAACGAGGAGTACAACAAGGTTGTAGCATTTCGTCGTTGCTGTTTAACACTGACGCAGAAGCAATGATGGAAGAGCCATGGAAGACACTGACGAGGGAACAGAAGTAAAACTTAAATTTAGACTATTATAAGATGTGAGATTAGCAGCTGATTAAGAATTGGTAGCAGGAAATGAACATGGACTGCAGAAGGTAACGAATAGGCTGAATGATACGGCATTGAAATATGGTATAAAGCTTAACATAAAAAGAAAAAAGTGATGAGATTGCCCATGAAAGAGGTAAAGTCAATATCACAATAAATGGTACCAGCTTGGAACAAGTACGTAGTTTCAAATATCTAGATCATACCAAAACGGACGATGGGAAATGCGAGACAGAAATTAGTTTCGGTAATAGGAAAGACCTATAGACAAAACGTTAAAACAAAACCACAAAGATAAAGATACTGAAAGATTAGGTATGGACTACGCTATTATATGGCTGTGAGACATGGACATTAAGGAAGGAAGATGTCGGGAGATTAAAATCGTTTAAAAGTTGGATATGGAGAAGACTAGAAAATATTAGCTGGACCCAGTAAATTACAAATGAAGATCCCCTGTATGTGGACAAGAAAAGGAAAACGAAAGACAGAGAAGAGTAGATGAGTCATGGACCTGCCACTAGGCAGTGCATTCAGATAGGATTGAGAGTTAATTTCACAAAATATTTTCCAATTACCCAAATATATGCAATATAATTTACATAACAATGACGTTGAAAGTAAAGCAAAGCAAATGGTATACATACGTCACCATAAACTGGTTAAGTCCTCGATCGAATTTTCTGCAATATTAAAAAATCGACGCTAAATTAAAATCTTGGTAAAAATATAGGGACAGGCGATTATCATTATCAGACTATGTGCTTCCTTTACATCACTATTATAAATCATTTTGAAAATCGTACTTAAAGTATCAGAATTCATCAAATGAACAGTATCAGACACATACGGCAAGAAATAGATAAATAGCTTTCATAAATAAATAAGTATATATATACTATATATATATATATATATATATATATATATATATATATATATATATATATATATTAGGGTTTTTTAAATTTTTTTACTTCACAGGATGAGTAAAAAAAAGATTACATCTGCAAAAAGTTTGAATATCTCCGGCTATTGTTTATATTTTCCAATAAAACTTCTACCAATTACTAAAGGACTAATTTCTGATGGGGTGGCCAATTTTTACCCATTTGGTCAGTTATGCACGTTTCAGCAGAGCAACCCCCGATTTTTGAACGTACTGTAAATATAAATTATATTTTATTTTATCTTATTTTGGCTCTGAATAGGGCCGCTGTAGTGGTTCAGAAAGAACCAGTTGTATCTGCTAGCATTACTGATTATTCGATAAGCTTTCCTCCCGCTGCAACGCAGGACTGCAGTCGCTTTCGGAACGCTAGGACAGCCTTACTGATTTCCACTCTCTCCCAGATCGATGGTAGCACTTCCTGCAGTTCTGTCTTGTTTTTAGGCTTCGGCTGGTGTTTCTGATAGAGATGCAGCATGGTTTCCCAAACATTGTAATCCAGACGATTTAGATCGGGGGAGTTTGGAGGCCATTTATTCTTCTTAATGAAATCCGGCTTTCTCTCGCTGATCCATTCCTGTGCATGGCGAGATACATGAGCCGGAGCACCATTCTGCTGAGAAGATGAAACCATTTGGTAGAAGAGCATAGCAATCATCAAACAGCTCTGGAAGCAAAGTATTGACGTACTACTGAGAGTCTACCTTTACCTTCTCGTCAATGAAATGCAAACTGCCCTTGCCGTTGTAGTAAACGTCATTTTTAGGTAAAAATGGGGGGTTGCTCTGCTGAAACTTGTATAACTTGCCAATCTATGCACCAAAATGGATGAAAATTGTCCACCCCTTCAGAAAATAGTCCTTAAGTAATTGGCAAAAGTTTTATTTGAAAATATTAACAATAGCCTGAGATATTCAAACGTTTTGCAGGTGTAATCATTTTTTATACTCACCCTATATATATATATATATATATATATATATATATATATATATATATATATATATATATATATATATATATCTACATCTATATACATGTATAGTATATAAATACACTGTGTTTTTTATAACTGATACCCCGTATTATTTTTACAATAAAGTCCTAAGGAGTTGACAGACGTTTTTGAAATTTACAGAACTTGACCAGCAGCCAATTCTATTAAATATATTGAATTTCTTTTTAATATCTTTAATAACGTAAAAGTTATAGTTTTGCGAATAGGAGTGGGGTCAGATAAGAAATTTCCAGTACAGGATTACGGTATGTTACATGCAGGGTAAAATTATCACTATAAAAATAATAGCGCACACGTAACATAGAATTTCTACTAATGCCATTTTGAAGATCAATCATTTATTTTCAAAATGAGGTAAAATGCGTGCTAATATGTTGTTAATTGCCAAAGTTATTGAATTTTTATGCATGCATTGCAGTAGTTCTGCGCTCTCATCGTCTCACGGCATCTGAGCTCTCGCCTACCACACGTAGGCCCAAGGACTTAATGCTTGCATCAAAAGTTCTACAACTTTGTCAATAAAGAACATATCAGCATGCATTTTACGTCGTTTTTCAAAAGAAATGATTGCTATTCAATATCGAATTAGCAGAAATTTCATTTTATCTTTCGCTGTTATTTTTATGGAGATAATTTTAAACTGCATGTAACATACCCGTAATCCTGTACTGGAAATTTCTTGTCTGACCCCACTCCTATTCGCAAAACTATAACTTTCACGTTATTAAAAATATTCAAACGACATTTCTCTATGTTTGGTAGAATTGGCTGCTGGTCAAGTACTGTAAATTTAAAGAACACCGGTCAACTCCTTATGACTTTATTGTATAAATAATTAGGGGTATCAGTAATAAAAAACACAGTGTATATATATATATATATATATACATATATATATATATATTACATATACATACTTATATATTACATACGTATATATATAAATATATATATTACATACATATATATATATATATATATATATATTACATACATATATACATATATATATATATATATATATATATATATATATATATATATATATATATATATACATAGATACACACACACATATCTACACATATAGACATGTATATATATATATATATATACATATATATATATATATATTTATATACATATATATATATATATATATATATATATACTACACTCCACCACTCCGCCAGTGGCGAAATCGGTAAGATACTCGACCGCGGATCAGTAGGTACGGGGTTCAAATCCTGGGCTCGCCCGTCACTGACATCGCTTTCAAGTGAGGAAACTGACGTTAACCTTAGCTTTACCAGCTTTATATATATATATATATATATATATATATATATATATATATATATATATATATATGCATATATAAATTTATATATAAACATACATGTAAGCTATAAATAATCTATATATAGATCCTAGGAAGGCAACGGGAAACCACCTCAGAAGCTATATATTTCCCAATCTATAGGCTACATAAGGTACGGATAAGTAAATAGACTTTGTAAAGGGATTAACTTGTTGATCTAAGGAGTGATCTTATGCAGCGAGAAGCAGACTTTGAGTATGAATATGTACATTGAACCTGCCACTTGGCAGTTAGGTCACTGAAGAGAAGAGTCAGATATTATGTAATATATATATATATATATATATATATATATATATATATATATATATATATATATATATAAAGTAAACACGCATTATAGTGAAATGATCAACTATGTTGATATCTATCACTTTTTAATACCACATGTTTAATCCGTTAGGCAATTTTTTCTATTTCTGTATAAACAGTCCAGTGAATGTCCGAGATTTTACTCTCAGATCAGCGCGGCTGGGATTCGAACACACGAGGGTTCAATTCATCTCAGGATCTGTCATTTTAAACTTCATGACGTTATCCATTGCGCTATTGAGACATATATATATATATATATATATATATATATATATATATATATATATATTGTTATGGTGCAATATTTATACTAGTGTTGTTGTTGTTCTATGTTTAAGGTGTTGATAAAAAGTCTTGTTTACGTCATTTTCTTTAGTGACGTGTTAACGTCACTTCCGGAAGAGTATTATTGTTGATGACGTGGGGACGTGTTGTGTACAGGAGAAGCAAGTGTTTTTAAGAGATAGAAATAGTTTTATATGTCGCTTAGAGGACGATGAAGCGTCAGAGTCTCCTGTGATCTCTGAGATATCCAATGTAGAACTAGAAGATAAGTTGAACACTTTTGATCGTGGTTTAGTAAAGGTTTTAGAGTGCTTGAATTTGAAATATTAATATTTCTGCGAACTGTGGTATTCGGTGATAGTGCAGGTCTTATAGTAATATGTAATAAGCTGTAGAGGACGGCGTAGTTCCTTATTATGGCCCACTTGAAAGCTTTACCTTTTTAATTTCCTTAATCCTTAAATTAATTTTGATTTGCTCTAGTCATAGTGTTCTCAGCGGCCTACACTGGTTAAATGTAGAGTACTTGGTAGCGTTGGTTGAGTAGAGACCAGGGCGACTTAATATTGTTTTTGGACCTTGCATTATTATCGTATTATTATGTGTCATTTCTGTGTTCGATATATATTACTATTAAATTAATTAGAAAATATGAATTAATGGAGTTATCGTTTGTATTGAATTAGCTGATAGATTAAATACAGTGTCACATTAAGAACAAAGTACAAGTATTATAATAATCGTTTCAAAACATTAGATTATTATAATTGGGGGCTCAGAGCCGGCCGTTTGAAAGTAACAGGTCCTTAATTTTATTGAGGACCTGCCTTGAAAACGTTTACTCGGGAACCTGTAGACTGTTATAAGCTATTAATTTAATGTACATATGTAAATGTGAAAAGGACGATCAATAATAATTGCAAGAGTTACATTTTAATCAATACACTGAACAAAATGTAAATAAACAAAATTTAAACGGCTGGATATAACTTAACAATTAGAGAGATGAGAGAGCTAGAACATTCTCACAGTACTGTAACATTTGCACAGCAGTTGGATCTCATATGGAGTGCAGGTCTGTCATTTTGCAAACCAGAGGGCACTCATCCTAGTTGGTCTGGCTATATGCAATGTGTTGCCACAAACATCACAGAAATTCACAATGTGAAGTCTGATATAACACTACTACCTATTGTGGATTTGAGTCCAAGTGACCCTACTTGCATATATTCAACTTTGACATATGTTGTGAATCAGGCCAAACAGTTAAATACCTGTACACCATGTGTTACATTTGATCAACCTCTGTGGCTGAAAGCAGTTGAGATATGCCAAGCTTCGTCACTGAATATTGTATGTCGACTGGGTGGTTTTCATATGCTCATGAACTTCGTTGGAAGCTTAGGAGATGTCATGGAAGGGTCAGGTTTTGCAGCTGCACTTGAACAATGCTATGGTTCCAATACCGTCACCCATATGATGACTGGAAAAGCCATATCAAGGGCATTGAGAGGCTACTTCCTTATAGATTCTGCCTTAAGTGCTATTTTGTTGAAGAAACTGACTACAGATAGCAGTGAATCTCAAGTAAATTATTCAGAAGAAGACCGTGCAGAACTCATTCGCTTGCACAAAGAGCTTCTTGATGAAACCACTGATACTGTTCCTTCTTCCATCTCATCGTCAAGTTCTGTTCAGAAATTGTTGGATATCATTAAGAAGCTAAAGCAACAACTTCAGGAGCATTCTCGAACTGCTAAGCTATGGCTACAGTTCATGTACCATATGGAAACAATTAGATTGTTCATAAGAGCTAAGAGAATGAACAACTGGTCATTGCATTTATATGCAACTTCAAGAATGCTGCACTTGTTTGCTGCAACTGGTCATTTCAATTATGCCAAATATACACGATTATATCTACATATGATGGAAGACTTGCCAAGTAAACATCCATCCTTGGCTATACGAGCAGTTCAACAAATATGGTTTTCAATCGATCAGAAGATCAGACAGAGCATGGGCAGGAATTTGGACAGATCTTGCCATTGAACAAATTTTGATGCGATCATTAAAAACTCATGGAGGACTGACCCGGGGTCGTGGGTTTACTGAATCAGTCAGACTCACATGGGTATATACTATGCATCAGTGTGCAGGTATACACCAAGCTATGACAAGTCTTACAGGTCTTCACAATATCACTAGTGAACAGCATGTTGAATTGAGGCCTTCTAGAGTGAAGCGTGACATTGCAGATATTGATAAGCTAATGGTTTAGTATTCATAATCCCTTTGTCGTTCACGATACATCCTTGCGTTGTATCTCAACCGGTTTAATGGCTGCTGGTGGGGTTGGAATCAACTGTGACAGTGCTGAAGAAGTTGGAAGAATACTTCAAAGGAACATGACTGGGCTATCATTCGCGAATATTCAGCTTAAAAAGAAGGCTACAGTAAAGACTATGATTAATTTGCATAAAGGTGTCACCATAGATAACAAAGTTGTTCATATGAAATATGAGAATCTCTTCAACAGATTAATTGTGTTGGCCGAAAGGAATGCTGACATGGACAAGGTATTTGCTTTTGAGCTAACACCTATACCTTCATCACTCTTTGACAGTGCTCTTATGCGCAAGTCTAACAAAGCAGCACTTGGGAGGATACTGTCAAAAGATGCCTTTTGTGACCGAATTGCGCAGACCTGGTATATTCTTGATGGCGGTGCATTACTTCATCGAGTGCGGTGGGTGAAAGATCAGAAATACCTACAGATTTGTCAGCAGTATATTGACTATATTATTCGTAAATATGGCAGACATGTTACAGTCGTATTTGATGGATATTTTAGTGGACCTTCAACAAAGGATCCGGAACATAAGAGGAGGTCAGGGAAAGTGACACCATCAATTCAAGTTTCTGAGGAAGTACTTGCTTCTTCTGCTCAGACTCAGTTTCTGGCGAACTCTGAAAATAAGGCCCAATTTATTGACCTCCTGATGAAATATATTAAAAATAATGCCATGGATGTAGTTCAAGCTCCAGGAGATGCAGATACTCTTATAGTGAAAAGAGTCGTTGAGCTTGCTAGTAACTTGCAGCATGTTACAGTTGTAGCAGATGATACGGACATATTAGTACTGCTGACATATCATTGGAACAGTTCAATGGCTCCTATTCTTATGAGAAGAGAATCCAGAGTGGCTCACCAGTCAAGGACACATTTGAAAGGGGAGAAATCAACTGAAGCTGGTATCATGGATGCTAAAGTAAATAAGTCTGGGTGCAGTTTCATTAGCATATCACAGGTACAGCAACAGATTGGGGAGACTGCTAGGAAGAATCTTCTGGTAATCCATGCTCTCTCTGGCTGTGATACAACATCTGCGCTGTACGGTCATGCTAAATCTATGGCTTTTAAGAAGTTTTCAGTTGCAGAAGCATCACATGATTGTCAAGTTTTATCAGATTCGTGTCATAAAGATGATATTTCTAAGGCAGGGTGCAGACTAATTGTTTTACTGTATGGTGGTATCCCTAATGAAGATACGCTCGGTAAGATCAGATACAGAACATACACTAAGCTATGCAGCACTACTAAATCAGCAGTTTTGCCTCATCTGTTGCCGTCTACAGAGAGAGCTGCACATTTTCACTGCCTTAGAGTTCATCTACAGGTAGCTGAGTGGAAATCTTTGAAAACTAATGTCCTGGATCCGTGTTTGTGGGGGTGGAAGTTGAATAATGAAGGCCAACTGGAGCCCATCACAACGGATTTGGAACCAGCACCTGCTGAACTTCTGCAAGTCATTCGTTGTAGATGTAAAAACTACTTCTAAAAATACTTGTGGCACAACTATGTGCTCTTGCAAGCGCAACGGCATCCCGTGCGTATCAGCCTGTTCGAATTGTAATGGAGTTGATTGCAGTAACTGTCAGAAGAATGTGACTACTGATAATGGCTTTGAATTAGAAGACGAAGATCATATATACATGTATATAGATGAAGACTTACCGTGGGTCGCAGAGGAGCAGATTGAAGTAGTTGACAAACAAGAGTCAGAAACTGTTGAATTTTTCCTTTTTGAAGATGGAGATATACCACTTGACAGAGAAGAGGATATTTGGATATAAATGATCAATCCCAGTTCTACAGCGTTGAAATTAAGTCAACTAGGTTATTATTAGTGTTACAATTTTAATATTGCACGGTATGAGGCACTAAATATGTCCAAATATGAGTTCTAAATTAAAAAGTTTTGCTTTATAGTGTCAATTAAACTCAGAACAACAGTATTTACTTGCTTGACTATGTATTGAAGATGAGGTAAAAAAATTCTACTGAATTTTCTACTCTGTTAATTCTTTGTTACGTTAAGGCTTTTATAATAGTGCCATAACTGGGGAAGTTTTGCATTTATATTAATAAAATTTGGAGGAGTATTTGAAAACTATCTTTCCTAAGACTCATAAAAATTTCTTTGCAAAATATAAAAAACTGGATTAAATATTCAGCTTTTTAGAAAAATTTTCAGCTTTTAAAAATTAAAAATAGAAAGAACATTTAAATGAAAAAATAAAATCCGTCAGATCTGATATGCTAAATTTCATAGCAAACATGAAACAAAGGATATATGACACTAGGCAGCTTGCGACAAAGACGGCTGAAGTAAAGAAAGAAAACATGAAATCTAATTACGACAGACATGCAAGAGAGAGAAAATTTAATGTAGGAGATTTAGTGTTGGCATTACTACCAAAACCCAACAATCCTCTGGAGATAAAATGGACAGGACCATTTAAAATAACAAATAAAAGAGATGTAGATTACATAGTAGCCACAAGTTCAAAAAGAAAACGTAACAAACTGTGCCACATAAACATGCTCAAAGCATATGTAGAGAGACCGACAATACCTGTGTTTACTACATGGACTGTAAACCCATCAGATATTGAAGATAAATTCACTGAAGAACAGGATAAAGAATATTTAATACAGAATTTACCACACAATACAATAACCATTTCAGAATTTAATCATCTAACACTCCAACAGAAAAATGAACTCTTGAGGTTAATTAAAAGTTACCCAGGATTGTTTGATGACAGACCAGGTAAAACGGATTTAATTACTCATAAACTAGAAATAAAGAAGGATGCTAAACCAATCAGGTTGCACCCATACAGAGCTAATGCTCAAAAGATGGAATTAATTAAGAAAGAATTGGAAGTCATGGAACAAATGGGAATCATAGAAGAATGTTAAAGTGACTGGGCATCTCCCATATTATTAGTAGATAAACCAGACGGTTCAGTAAGATTTGTTGTAGATTACAGAAAAGTTAATAATATAACGAAACCCGACTGTTTCTCATTGCCGAGAATTGATGATTTAATGGATAAAATAGCAGGAGCAGAATTTATTACTAAAATAGATATATCAAAGGCTTACTGGCAAATTAAACTAGATGACAAAAGTCGTGATATATGTGCATTTATAACTCCATTTGGACTCTACCGGTTCAAAGTCATGCCCTTAGGCTTGTCAAGTTCGGCAAGTACATTTCAGAGACTTATGGCAATAATACTGAGAAAATTAGACAAATTTTGTGGGAGCGTATTTGGATGACATAATAAGCCATGGCAAGACATG
Organism: Enchytraeus crypticus; assembly: GCA_905160935.1. Classification (NCBI taxonomy): domain Eukaryota; kingdom Metazoa; phylum Annelida; class Clitellata; order Enchytraeida; family Enchytraeidae; genus Enchytraeus; species Enchytraeus crypticus. Next base: position 540,102 of record CAJHZI010000442.1, on the reverse strand, counting down.
GACGGAACATTTGGATCATATAAGGCGAGTATTAAGTTGAATTTATGAAGCAGGACTCACGATAAAGTAATCAAAATGTGAATTTGCTGCCGAATACGTGACGTACTTAGGCCATAAGATAGGTTATGAGACCTAATGAAGTGAAAATTAAAGCTATATTGAATTTTCCACCACCAAAGGATAAGAAACAACTGACGCAGTTTCTAGGAATAATCAATTACTGCTCTAGATGCATCAATAATATTGCGGATATAACGGCCTATCTTACTGAAATGTTGAAGAAAAATCAGAAATTTGAATGGAATCACACTGCAGAAGAAGCTTTTACTCTAATCAAAATGAAGTTGTCTTCAATTCCTATATTGAAAGCGCCAGATTTTGACAAACCTTTCAATATAGCAGTAGATGCGTCGAATGTTGCACTCGGAGCAATATTATGCCAGGAATATAATAATACGCAACATCCCATCTGTTACTATAGCAAGAAGCTCAATGAACATCAAATAAAATATTCAGTTATTGAGAAAGAATGCCTAGCATTAATAACTGCGCTTAGAATATTCAAAGTTTATTTTGGATCATATCCAATTCAACTGCTCAGCGATCACAATCCATTATCATACTTGCACAAAATGACAAATCATAATATGAGACTAATGAGATGGTCACTAGAATTACAAGAGTTCAATATAAAAATAACATACAAGCCAGCAAAACATAATTTACTTCCTGATATATTAAGCTGGTATACCGAATAAAAATGTAAACTAACTAAAATACAGCATATTAACTGAATTTAATCTCTCTGTTAATTAGTGATAAAAGCAATAGATTAATTTTATCTGAATTATTGATTAAATTGAGAAATACATAAGTACATGATGAATCGAATGAAGTGATTTAATGCGAATCTTTATGTTATGCAAATTAATTAGCATATTGGAAAGTTGAATCACATTGTGACTATTTTTAATATATTAAAAGATGTACATACAGTCAAACATAGATCCAGACATGATGTAGAATTGTTTGATTGTTGCATATATGTTATGGTATAGGCGTTAAACTGAAATGAGAAGAGTGACGTTATTGCGTCTTTTTAAATGTTAAAAATGTGACTTGTACTGTAAAATTTTGAGGTGTTAAGTGTGACTTGTTAAATTGTGTAAACTAGATACAATTTTAAGGTAGTATCTAGACTCTTTTTGAACATGCTGTTGTCTAGTACTGGAAATCCTTGAAGAAGTAGAGATGATTTTGAGTAGTCTCGAAAATTTGACTGATGGAAGGATAGACAACAGAGGCGATTTGTTAGTTTTGTAATGTTATTCGTTACAATTGCAGGTTTGTTATGTATTAATTTGAGAGTAGGCAAAACAACATGGCTGCAGAAAACATACATGAATGCACATGTGTTACTAAGGCAACATTTGATTAATTGAAATGATTGCTACTTTGTTGCAGAGGATCAGAACTTCAGCAGAGAGATGCGAAAGAAACGTACAACAACTGAGGTTCCAGTTCGCGCCCCACCCCCCAAGTTCACACCCCCGTCAAGTTCGCCCCCCTAAAGTCTATTACCCGCCCTCCCCCATCCACCCACCCTATTATTAGATTATATGCTTAAATTATGTGATTATAATTATGGGATTATAATTATATGATTATCATTATATGATTAGCATTATATGATTTATTCATGTGGAAATTGCTACATAACGTTATAATAATGATGCTAATTAAAATTTTGGAATATTGATGATTCATATTAAATAGATGAAATAGTCAGTAAAATAAATAGAACTGTATTTGATAAACTATTTACTAACACCTTGCTTTAGGTATGAATTATAATGAATTATAATGTATTTAGTAGGTCTATTTAATTTATTTATGCTGATATACTAATTTATGATACATGTACAATTAATAAAATTGATGCAAAATTAAATATTTTTGAATCTACTAGAAAAGTTATGTTGTATGAAACTTTTAATGATGGCGATAGGTTAATTGTATAAAGATTTCATATTATAATAAAGTTTTCTTCAGAATGGCAAATAAAGGTATTTTCTAAAAACTTAAATGTACTGAACTGTACAAACGGTAGATAGATCTAGGTATTTTATATGTTTGGTATAGACCATTAAAGTATTACTATTCATTCTCTCTCTCTTAGTGCACTACCCACTGGCAGGTCCATGGTGTGTGACGCCTCCACTCTTCTCTGTTTTCCGCCTTCCTCTCTATTTCCACATATGATCAGATATAATGCAATGTTAAACCGTGCTTTATGAAAACTGTGAGATATGTTTCGAAGAAGACATAATTGATTTTTATTGTTTATTAATATTGCTACTTAACCTATTGTAAATATTTATTTTGTTATTGCATTGAAGATTATAATGAATTGCAATGACAAGTTATTATATTATGAATTTGAATTGCATATGAAATCGCATATTATACGACGCTCTGTGTACTCAGTGGGCATCGTGTGGTGCTTTGGCGCCTATTTGTGTAGTGTCTGCAAGAGACGTCCCTGGCATTGCCTTCTGGTGAGGAACCGGACGTTAAATTCTTATTGATATTGATTGATTGGTAATAATGAACTGTTTTTGTGAAAAATTTGATATGATGTTGTTAGTATTGTTTATTGTAGCATTGAAAAGAAATGTTACATATGCTGACATTGTATATGAAAATTGGTAGTTACAATGAAATGTATTACGATGGGAAATGTGTATATGTAAATTTTATTGAAAAAACATGTGGAAATTTTGACGATTTAAATTAAATTATTTGGATTATATATGTGATTGCGACTGTAAGAGGTTGTAAGATTTATTTAAATGGTCTAGATTTTTGATTCATTATTGATCATTATTTTTGAATAAAGTTATATGGAAATGAGATTTTTGATCTATGCAATAGGGTAATACATGATATTTAATTATTGATTTTTGCAATACTGTAAAAGCTGAAAATTTCATTATTTATATTTAATAGGAAATGTTAAATATATATTGAAGATGGCATATATTTTAAACGTTCATTAAATGCTAATTGATGGACTTTCGAAATATCAATTAAATACCTTTAATTAAATACATTTATGTGAAAAATTAATATATATATTTATTTAAGTTAAACATTTGATAAATGTTGTCTAAGGTATTTATATGTAATTATGAATTACATTGAAAAGACTTCTGAACTATATTTCATTAATTGATATATTTTTGCTGTAACTGTGATTGAGTATCTAGATTAAGGTTTTTGTACAAATGAGTGATTATATTGTATTTTAACATCGCAATTGAATTATATGTTTATTTTAAGATGGTAGAATTCAGAAAAAGCCAAGTCGAGGCATAACTGAGATCGAACCATTTTGAATGCCAAATCAAATATTGATTAAATTTACTGTTTTGTAATTTGAAGTTAATGTTGTTGATGTTAATTGAAGATTATTACAGTAATTTCGTATAAATATGCAGACGAGATTCATATATTTTATTTACTACAGCTATTGAAAATATTGATGTGAGATATAACTGTTGTGAACTGCTACATTTATATAGACTCTAAATGTCTAAATGACAGAGTATTTTGAAAATTGGTTCAAAATATTGTTATATTGTTAAATACTCACCGATCAAATTTGAGTTGTATAATTATTTGATTATTCAAAGAATGGAATACCTAATGCTAATTTTCATTTTTGTGTTAATTAATGAATACAACCACAGTTGAACATTGCGAATATAGAATATTGAAGTATGAATTACAAGTTTGTTAATTTTGAATGAAGGCTACAGAACCTTTGTACAGTATACTGTGTATTGTATTTCGTTATGGATTCTATGGAGACTTTGAAGTATAATTTCCATTTGAAGTCGTGTTTAGAAATTTGTATTAGTTATTAAGATGGAGTGATATCATCTATTTAATTTGATACGTGAGACATGGAACCTTAAATGGGACCTAAGTAAGTTCGTGCAGGTAATGCTATGGTGTTGGTATTGTATGTAAAGTTTGATAGCGTAACTTTAAATATGAAAGTCGTGGGGGTAATGTTATGGTGCAATATTTTTACTAGTGTTGCTGCTGTTCTATGTTTAAGGTGTTGACAAAAAGTCTTGTTTACGTCATTTTCTTTAGTGACGTGTTAACGTCACTTCCGGAAGAGTATTATTGTTGATGACGTGGTGACGTGTTGTATGCAGGAGAAGCAAGTGTTTTTAAGAGATAGAAATAGTTTTATATGTCGCTTAGAGGACGATGAAGCGTCAGAGTCTCCTGTGATCTCTGAGATATCCAATGTGGAACTAGAAGATAAGTTGAACACTTTTGATCGTGGTTTGGTAAAGGCTTTAGAGTGCTTGAATGTTGAAATATTAATATTTCTGCGAACTGTGGTATTCTGTGATAGTGCAGGTTATATAGTAATATGTAATAGGCTGTAGAGGACCGCGTAGTTCCTTATTAAGGTCTACTTGAAAGCTTTACCTTTTTAATTTCCTTAATCCTTAAATTAATGTTGATTTGCTCTAGTCTCTAAACAGTGTTCTCAGCGGCCTACACTGGTTAAATGTAGAGTACTTGGTAGCGTTGGTTGAGGAGAGATCAGGGCGACTTAATATTGTTTTTGGACCTTGTATTATTATCGTATTATTATGTGTCATTTCTGTTTTCGAATATATTATTATTAAATTAATTAGAATATATGAATTAATGGAGTTAGCGTTTGTATTGAATTAGCTGATAGATTAAATACAGTGTCATATTAAGAACAAAGTACAAGTATTATAATAATCGTTTCAAAACATTAGATTATTATAATATATATATATATATATATATATATATATATATATATATTATATATATATATATATATATATATATATATATATATATATATAATATATATATATATATATATATATATTTATATATATATATATATATATATATATATATATATTATATATATATAATATATATATATATATATAGACTGCGTCAAAAAAATTGACCCCCTACAGACAATTTGTAATTTTCTATAACTTTGGTATCTGATGTCTCTTTATCATGCAAATTTTAGCTATAATGATCCAATTCTACACTTATGCTGAAAAATTCAAGGAAATATATTTCCACAATTCGAATTACAGATCTTTTTGCGCCGTGCCCCTACCTCTTATAGGTTCACCAGGCAGTTTGTCGCCGAAAACTCCTGATTTGAGTCCTTCATTGATTCTTTGTTTTGGTAGTAGCATTCAAGCGAACTGATGTATTGATATAGTATAGTATATGTATTGAACTGATATAGCGAACTGACCCTAGTATTTGAGATATCTGACGTGTATTACGACTTGTTCCAGGCTCTCCTTCATGAGAACCAATTTGTTACTCAACAGCAGCAATATTGGCAGGAATTCTGGCACTTTTGGGCCAGCCACTGCCCGTCTTTCTATCAGTGGCTCTCTCTCTCTCTCTGCAATCTTCCGACAAATACTCTTAATAGTTGACAAGGACCATCCTTTCAGCGGATAGGCTTTCACACCCCGTAACCTTGCTGATGGAGTATTTGTATCCTCAACTTATAGTGACTTATAGGGGTAAACTGCTTAGAGAATCTATAAGAGGTAGGGGCATGGCGCAAAAATGATCTGTAACTCGAAATGTGGTTTGTAGTATATATGCACTATGTCTTTTATAACTGATACCCCAAATTGTTTTAACAATAAAGTCGTAAGAAGTTTACCGATGTTATTGAAATTTACATCACTTGACCAACAGCCATTTCTACAAAATATAGAGAAATTTTGTTTAAATATCTATAATAACGTGAAAGATAGTTTCGCCAATAGGAGTGGGGTCAGATTATAAATTTCCAATACAGGATTACTGGCGTGTTACATTTAGCGTAGGTTATCTCCATGAAAATACTATCTAACATGCAATATAAAATTTCTTCTAATGCTATTTTGAAGTGCAGTCATTTCTTTTCAAAACGACGTACAGTACGTGCTGATATGTTCTCAATGTACAAAGTTATTGAACTTTTAATGCACGCATTGCATGAAGAGAATAAACGAAGTCATTTTAACTGCGGCGCTAGCGGACGCCGCTGCAGTGATAGCAGTTCTAGCCAGACATGCAATGCATGCATTAACAGTTAAATAACTTTGTCAATTAAGAACAAATCAGCACGTATTTTACGTCATTTTGCAAAGAAGTGATTGCTCTTCAAAATAGCAATAGCTGAAATTTTGTGACTCGTTCGCTATTATTTTTATAGAGATAATTACGCAGCATGTAACACGCCCGTAATCCTGTACTGGAAATTTCTTATCTGACCCCACTCCTATTCACAAAACCTTAACTTTCACGTTATTAAAGATATTCAAACGAAATTTCTCTATGTTTGGTAGAATTGACTGCTAGTCAAATTATGTAAATTTCAAGAACATCGGTCCACTTCGTACGACTTCGAACAATTTGGGGTATCAGTTATAAAAAACACAGTATATATATATATATATATATATATATATATATATATATATATATATATATATATATATATATATAGCAGGTGGGTTAATTACATGCTTCGATGTAATTGAATTACAAATCACAAATTACTTGAAAAAATGTAATTGGATTACAAATGACAAAATTTTTCTTAGTCAAATTACAAAATTCGTAATTTCAAATTACATCAAATTGCAATTTAAACAGACCGGCTTTACCAGTATATTTTTATAAATGCTGCCAAACGCTGCAGTAAACTGTCAATAAGTTCGTTGGTAGGCCTACATTTGCATGTACACAATTTTCACAGTATCTAATTAGGTACTATTAAGTACTATTCCTCTAATTGACAGGCTTCAACCAAGGAATCTGTGAATTAAAAGAATGTATGATTTGAAAATGAAATAGCTTATCGCTTGCCGCCCGGCATAATTGCTATTTCGACTGTTTTAACCATATCATCATTTTGGCTAAATTTAAAGTCGGCATATTTTGTATAGGCCTACTACAACGTATTGAAAATAATATCTACTAAATCAAATTTTCATTCTACACTGTATGACAAGCAGTATACACCTGTACTGCTGCACATGTGTATGCAGCACCCTGAGCACAGTCATTTGTTTATTTAGTTACTTCCTCAATTTATAGAAGTTTTGCCATGTGATAAAATTGTTAAGGAAAGTTCATACTAAGCTATAACAATTTAATTTTAGTGGGATTAATGTCCAGGCCAAAGACCTAAAGTGCGATTCTTCAAGATGTCACACCTGATAATCGCCGTGGTTGACCAACCGACCGATCAACCTAAGCAGCACTCAGACTAGACTGAGTTATACATGATACAGTTATGATACAGTTCTCAATGAGAAATACAAGCCCAAGCATCTTCAAATATCTAAGGTGCAATAGACATAGAGTACAGCATGAATTATATGACCACAGTCCACGATCATATCCCATATCTTTACGAGTCTCTTTTAATCTACAAAGAGATTAAATGATCTTTTTTATAGTAGATAAATTGATAATAGATTATAAGCGTTTTTTGTTAAATTTTGTCAATTCAATTCATTTAATAAGAACACCTAAAAGGTCATTCAACCCTGTAAAGATCAAATATTAAATATACAAACAATGAAGTACTACTAACTATACGTTTTTGGAGTTAATAGCACTTCAAAAACGTGCAATTCTAATTATTCAGCATGCAGAGGTGCGAAGCCACAGGAACAATATATTTAAAGATTTCAAAATCGTAAAGTTATCAGATATTAATATATATTGCTGATGTTTATTCTTGTATAAATTTACTCATAATGATCTGCCTTTATGTTACAATTACTGGCTGTTATTGAATAATACTCTATGCCCTGTTTATAACTTTAGAAACATACCAGAATACATGATACCTAAATTCAGAACCCGCGAGAAATACATAGCAGTGCGAGGTTCTACATATTGGCTATACTTAACCATCTAATGTACGCTCGTTTAAGACCTTTCACTCTTTTCATATAAATCTTCGTCAATACTTCATAGATAGCTATTAGCCCATCTGGTCTTCTTCTGCTTCTCAGAGGCTGCAAGAGACCTCCCTTCCATTGCCTTATGTCCTTATGTCGAGGAACGGGACGTTAAATTCTTATTGATTGATGGATTTTATTATTTTATCTCAACTTAAAATTGCACTCGTGACTATTTCGTATGCACGAGGTCACCTATTATTATTATTTATCTTATTTTTCTACAGTTTATTACCTTATTATTTATTATTATTATTATTAATTTATAATTATTATTTAATAATTTCTATCAGTTTAATACCTCATGCATCGAAGATCTTATTAAAGATATTAAATAATCGTATTCAGTCGAAAGCAGTTATGATACTGAGCAAGACATAATTTGGTTTTAGGAAAGGATGCGGCACGAGAGAAGCAATAGGGATAATGCGGGAACATTGCGAAAGAAGCTTAGAATATGGAAATGAAGTTTTTGTATGCTTTGTGGACTTCGAGAAGGCCTTTGACAGAATTGATTGGATAGCGATGAAGAATATCTTGAAAAGAATAGGAATTGACTGGAGAAATAGAAGACTAATTTTAAACTTGTACATGAATCAAAGAGCAATATTCAAAATCCAACAGGAATACTCAGAAGAAGGTGAAATCCGACGTGGAATAAGACAAGGTTGCAGCATTTCTCTGCTGCTGCTTAACATTCACGCTGAGGCAATGATGGAGGAAGCCATGGAAGACATGGAAGAAGGAATAAAAGTAGGAGGGAATTTGTTACAAGATGTACGATTTGCAGCTGACCAAGGAATGGTAGCGGGCAGCGAGATTAGACTGCAGAAGATATTAGATAGGCTGAATGATACGGCACTGAGATATGGCATGAAGATTAATATAAAAAAGACGAAAGTTACGAGAGTGTCCAATAATAAAGGTTAAGTTAATATCACAATAAATGGTACGAAATTGGAACAGGTAAGAAGTTTCAAATATTTGGGTCATACTATAACCGATGACGGAAATGTGAGACGGAAATATGCAGTAGGATTGCACAAGCAAAAGCGGCCTTTGGTAATAGAAAAGAACTATTAACAAAAATTCTAAAGAAAGACACAAAGATAAAGATAGTGAAAACTTTGATTTGGACCACGCTATTGTATGGATGTGAGACATGGACCTTAAGGAAGAAAGATATTAGGAAACTGGAGGCGTTGGAAATGTGGATTGGGAGAAGAATGAAGAGATTAGCTGGACTCAAAAGGTTACAAATGAGGAAGTTCTGGACAGAGTAGGTACAGATAAACAGTTGATAAATGTATTAAGAAATAGGAAGAAGAGTTGTATAGGACATTCTAAGGGTGGAAGGTCTATTAAGAGATGTCATAGAAGGTAGAAGGAAGGAAAAAGAGGCAGAGGCAGGCCGAGATTAGGTATGTTAGATGATCTAAAGACCCACTCATTCGTGGAAATTAAGAGGAAGGCGGAAGACAGAGAAGAGTGGAGGCGTTATATATCATGAACCTGCCAGTAGGCAATGCACTAAGAGAGGCATGTGTGTAATATTTCTGGAATTTATTGGTTTTTTAAAGCAATAAAATTTAATATTATAAATCTTACAAACCCAATTTCAATGAACTTATGCCATCAAATGTAGAGAATTCAATTGTCTGTATTCTGATAGCTTTCTAATAATTACGTTACCGTTCTAACTTAACGAAATTGCAGTTTTAATGACACAACTAAAACGAAAGTTTTCACACAATTTCTAGATCTTGGAATTAAATTTTCTAAATGAACTCAAATAGTTTTCAGTTCGATATAAAAATTAATTCACCGATTCAAAACTATCTGGGCACCACAAAATGTTAATGTCAGGGACCTGATTCTACAGTTTTATCTGAGGTAAAATGAGATCCTGAGATTAAATGTTCCAGGGCTTAATTCCTAATAATATGCCTCTTATAATTATTTTGGAATCTTTACTCGTCCTAGATTTTTGACTAAATCTAGATGTCCTACTAATCTCTTAATGACTTCAACGACTGTATTAAATTAAATATTAATTTTTTTATATGCAGTAGAACGAAAATAAAAACGATTTCAAATAGCACGCATAAGCTAAATTCGTATAACTTAAAATTATACTTTTCTACCGAAATACAGCTCACCTTTAAATATCGCAAAAGTAAGTACTTTACATAAAATACAATTACTTTCGATACACACATTACTACAACGCTCTCTATTTCTAGCACAAATTTCTACACTTTACTTTCCTCTCGACTACTTGCCTACTTCCTTCTAATATAATCCATAGGTTAGAATATATCGAAGGAAGTCTCTTCCCCGTTTGGTAATCTACAGATCAGCCTCTTCACATCGACTGTTGGAATTTCTCTTGAATTCGTCTACGACTGAGATACTTCAAATCTCCTAAATTTCTTTTCAACGGGGCACGTTTTACGTCCTTGTTGTCACTCCGCCATCTTGGATCTCCCCTACTCCCCTACTTGCATGCCCTAATTGGGCACTTGCCCTGGCTTAGGTACCGCCTAGAATCACACTTCCATAAAACACAATACTGTCAAATCTTACTTTTCATATACAGCATTATTATTAAATACTTTACTTGAAATACAAATACCATACATCATATACAAAATATATCGATTCAAGTTTTCACAATAATATAATAGTATGCGTTAAAAAATTGTGGAGCGTAAATATAAAATAATGTTGCACAAAATCAAAAAACATTATTGACAGTTCAAAAAGGTACAGGGGCAAAAATTCACGAAGCCTTTCAAGGAACCAGGGCAAAAATCACATTTTCCCTGAGAGTCGGCGCCTAGGATAAGGCCGTAGAAAGCAACACACTGAATGAACGTAGTTATAATATTTATTAATTCTTCAGACTAACTAAACTATGGTTAGCAGACAGTGGGCTAGGCCTAATTACTTTTTGATAGATGCCTCGTTGTTGATCGTTTGAAGTTAGACTTTTTCGAGTGTATTAATGTCGAGATCGTTGCACTATTGTGTGCATCATGAGAATTGTCATTTTTAGCAGTCATAAATCAGTAGTGAAGCGTATATTTTTCATTAGCTGTGACACAATTTTAACTACGGCACCTAAATTTTACATACGCCTATATGTGAAATGGTGTATATTTGGAATGATTTGATTGAATTTATTCCTAAGAGAAAGCATGACAGAACGATTTCAACAAAAATAGATGTAATGTTACTCATGTTTATCGCTAATTTACTAATTGGTTATTAGTTGTGTTAATATATTTGTACCCGTTTCATTGTTTTGGCAAGGTATGGCTAGTGATACAATTTCCTGTAAATTTCTCCTTCCATAAGCCACAAACGATTTTTGTTCTGAAGAAGAACATAAACGAACTTACCTCCACATTACTGAGTATGACGCGATATGAGCAATACAGCTTGGCCCATCGTGAGCATAAATTCCATCAAGTAAGGCAAAAGTCCGGCCGAGTGAGTATATAACGATATACTTAACCATGAAAGCGACTCCTGTTATGTAACCAATACTAAGAATTTCGCTAAGCTTCAGAGAGCGCATAAGAACGGATTCCGATAAAATGCAGCTACAGTAGATATAATGAGTAGACAGGTCATACAGATATAGCCAAAAGATGAACCGTACAGCATTCTTTACGGTTGACACTATGCGCGTTTTATTCCAATCAACTACCGTCTTACAGAACTGTTTAACAGAAAATTTACAGTGGATAATTAGTATCTTGCAATGCCCGTGGTCCATAAATTTTGACAAGGCAATTGTATGTCCACAAAGTGATCACAGTCAAACAATTACTAGGAGGCGCACTTGATTTCTAAACAAAAGCATTTAAATGTTATACAATTAATTATATTTTCGGATTATGAGAGTGATTAAACATTTATTTAAAATAGCGTTTTAAGTATACATTAGATACTCTCTCTAGTGTCAAGTGCCAGGTCCAAGGTGCATTTTCCTATTCACATGCTGCTTTTTAAGTGCTCTCCATAAAGAGCACTCCAGCAATTAACCCGTTAATCGCTTCACTAAAGGCTATGCCTTATCCACACCTTATAATGTACCTCAAGCATGTTCCTCCCAAACAAATCATCTGTGGTACACGACCGACTAGGCCTTCGATTACTCCAGAAATTGTAGAGCACAAGCAACTACGCCTTGAAAAAATTACGTCTTGAAGCTCAAATTGGGCGCAATAGTACACCAGAAATTAAAATTCTCATTAAATGTCAATCGGCTCTTGTTTATATATTAATTGCTAAATTCAAAAGCTCCTAAGATTCAGAAGCATCATTACCGAAAACAAACATAAATCTAAAGCAATTACGGAATGCAATGGATTCTATAGCTCTTAATCTGTTCTTTCAGATGTATCTTCAAACGCTCCTGCTTCATCGTACTGAATTTCTTCAGTGTTAAAATTACTAATCTTCGCTCATCCATACCCTCTTCAACTCTAAATTTCTCTTAAGCACACAATTTCCTTTCTTCCCCAAACCAACTTATCAGGTTTTCGCTTGGCAACTCAACATGATGTCCGTGGTATCATTATTTCTTGTTCTCTTTCATTCAAGTACACCAGTCAAATTCATTCCAACTAAACAATCCGACTAAACTAATAAAAACTTGCATTGATGCATCTGTGCCTCCTATTACGACTCATTTATTAAACCTGAGCCTTAGCGAAGGTGTCTTACCGTCTCATTTTAATAAGTTTTTGTCCGTGCTCTTTTGAAGAAGGCTTCTTGATCTAAAAATGAACCTTTACACTACCGGCCTATATCTAAAAGTGCTTGAGAAGTTTATATACTCGCGTCTCTGTCTTCATCTAGTTTCTTTCTCACCACTCTCACCATTTCAATCTGCCTATTGTAAATTCTACAAAACTCAAAGCGCACTAACTAAAATTAAAAATGTTCTCTCTAACCATAGTCGCATAGTAAGTATCTGCTCTGGTTCTTCTCGATCTCTATGATGCGTACGACAAGATTAACCACGATATACTCCTTTCTAGACGTAATTCTTACTTCGGGATCACTGATAGTGCTAATGGCCTACTTTTGTCGAACCTCTCACTGCATTGATAACACTCTGTCACCATCCTGCACTCTAAATAGTGGAGTCCCTCAGAGTTCCGTGCTAGGTCACCTCCTTTTCATATTATAAAGATTCTAATCTCTTAAGTCAGTTGCTAACCGCTTCGATGTTGGTAGTAATAGGGATACCCGGACTTCCCCTCATTTGATCTTGGGCTCCTAAGTGGACTAGTGCGTCACGCGGTGACTTAGTTAATTTGCTCACATACCTGTTTACCCGTACTAATTAGCCCGATGTATCAGTAGAGCACTCACTCGGCAGGTCATGTGAGTACTTAAGTGGATGTTACTAATTAGCCCAAGGAATCAGTGGAGCGATTGCCCACGATAATGTTACCAATTGGCCCGAAGAATCGGAGCACTTAGGAAGGTCATATAACTACAGATCTTAAGCTTAATGTTCATCAATTTTTGTTATAAACTAAGTGATTCATTGTGATTAAGAGGGGCGGGGGGTTCAAAAACACACACTCATAATTATATATTTGATTAAAAGACTCCCTTATAATGATGTACTAGATAAAAACACGTCCTCGCAATCATTTTTGTTGATTAAAACACACCATCGTAATTCTAATCTTGATAAAAGTACGCCTTCATAATTTTAATCATGATAAAAAACACACCCTCATAATTATATATTTGATTAAAAGACTCCGTCATAATGTTGTTTGTACTAGATAGAAACACGTCCTCATAATTATTTTAGTTGATTTAAATGCACCCTCGTAATTTTATAATTAATAAAAACACGCCCTAATAAATTATTTATAAATAATTAATAATTAATAATTAATCCCTAATAATTAATCTTGGTAAAAACACGTCCTCATACTTTTTAGTTGATAAAAGCATACCCTCGTAATTATAAACTTGATAAGAAAACTCCCCCATAATTTGTACTCAATAAAAACACGCCCTCGTAATTTGAAACGTTGTAAAAACACATCCTCATAATTCTCCAGTTGATAAAATCACGTCCTCGTAAATTTAAACTTGCTAGAAACATGTCCTCATAGTTTTCTAGTTGATAAAAAACATTCTGCTATAAATTTATAAAGTGTAGGTTCATCCTTAGTGCTGTTGTAATTTCTGTAGTCATAACCGCATAGTTGTGGAAAGTATATTTTATTTCATAGCTGCTTCCTTCTCCCTATCTGCCTAATGGCACGTCTAAACATCTACATTTTCCATCCCAACCCTCCTTTCTGCTCAATTCATGTATCTTGCACAACCTAGTAGGCGTTATTTCTGTCCTTTACATGCATACATTCTTAATTTTTTTCTCTCTGAGTGTCTAATGCCAGACCCTTAGCACATAAATCTTAGGTGCTCAACCATCGTTTCTTCTCAATCTCACACATCTTACTAGCGTATTTTTCTCACATTAGAAGCTGGTAAGGCTAAGGCTAACGTCAGTTTCCTCACTCGAAAACGATGTCAGTGATGGGCGAGCCCAGGATTTGAACCTGCACCTACTGATCCGCGGTGGAGTATCTTACCGACCGTATGCATTACATGCATACGTTCTTAAATTTCTCTCATTTCTTCTCAATATATGTATTTCATGCATCCTAATGCAGTCTTTTCTTTCTTAATTTTTTTCTACAGTCCTTCGTTATACCTGCCTAATAGCAGGTTCATTACACTTAATTCTTAAATCCCAACACTCTTCCTTCTCAATACGTGTATTTTGCTCATCCTAGTAGGCTTATTTCTGCCGTAAAAGATGTCTGCCGTTAAAGACTCCCTCATAATGTTGTACTAGATAAAAAACACATCCTCATAATTATATTTGTTGATTTAAACATATCATCGTAATTTTAAACTTGATAAAAACGCGCCTCATAATTTAATCTTGATAAAACCACAGCCTCATAATTATATATTTGATTAAATGACTCCCTCATAATGTTGTATTAGATAAAAACATGTCCTCATAATTATTTTAGTTGATTTAAACACGCCCTCGTAATTTTAAACTCGATAAAAACACGCCCTCATAATTTTAAACTTGGTAAAAACACATCCTCATAATTCTCAAGTTGATAAAATCATGCCCTCGTAATTCAAAACTTGATAGAAACTCGTCCTCATAGTCTTCAAGTTGTTAAAAAATACTCTGCTATAATTTAATAAAGTGTACCTTTTCCCCACTTGTTTGATCCTAAGTGGTGTTGTTATTTTTGTACTCATATCCGCATAGTTGTGAAAAATATATTTTATTTCCTAGCTGCTTCTTTCTCCCTATCTGCCTAATGGCACGTCTAAACATCTACATTTTCCATCCCAACCCTCCTTTCTGCTCAATTCATGTATCTTGCACAACCTAGTAGGCGTTATTTCTGTCCTTTACATGCATACATTCTTAAATTTTTCTCTCTAAGTGTCTAATGCCACACCCTTAGCACACAAATCTTAAGTACGCAACCCTCGTTTCTTTTCAATCAATGAATTTTACACATCCTACTAGCGTATTTTTCTCACATCACATACACACTTTCTTAAATTTCTCTCTTTTCTTCTCAATCTATGTATTTCATGCATACTAGTAGTCTTTTCCTCGCCATAGATGTATGCTTTCTTAATTTTTTCTATATTCTTTCGTTATACCAGCCTAATAGCAGATCCATTACGCTTAACTCTTAAATCCCAACACTCTTCCTTATCAATTTATGTATCTTGCGCATCCTAGTAAGCTCATTTCTGCCCTTAACATCCATTATTTTGTAAATTTTCTCCTTAATTGCCTAATGCCAGGTCCTTAATGCGTAAATCTTCAATCCTCATCCCTCTTTTTCTTCACCAATATATGTATTTTACACTTCCTACTAGCGTAATTTCCTTACTTTACTTGCATACTTTCTTAAATTTGTATCTCTTAACTGTCTAATGGCAGCCTCATAACACTTAAATATTCTGTCCTAAACCCTGGTGTTTACTTTTAATTTCCTCTTTTAGCAAACCATCTCAGAACTTGTTTTCATCCTAAATGCACATATTCCTCTTAGCCCATTTATCATTGTTTAAGCATTCTTTAATTGCCTACTTCCATTTTGTACGCCATTCTTCCAAATTGATACATTATTTTAACTTTTGGCATATGTCTTCATGTCAAAACTTAGCTATCTTCTCTTCAATAACCCCGTTTTGTAGCAATTCTACCTCTCTCTTACTCTCTCTCATGCCCCCTCAATTCTGTAGCGCTCCCACAATTCGTTATAGTTATGTTACTTAAAAGTAAATTAGTAAGTTAAATTTAAAATATGTCGTCTCCGTGTATAACTCTACCTGTCTCTCATACTTTCCAAAATTGTGTACTAGTCCTCCATAGGTTACAATTATGTAACCTAAACGTAATTAGAACGTCAAATATATAGTCTATGCATGTATAATTATGTAAAGTAAAACGTAAAATAGTAACTTAAAAGTAAAATGTGTAGTCTCTAAATATCTATAATTACGTAAAAAAGTAAATAAGTAACTTACATGTAAAAAACACGTAGTCACTATTTGTCTAGAACATGCACCTTAAAGTCATTCTTGCAAAATTGCTACATTATTTTGCTATTTCGCATATTTTTCATGTCAAACTAAGCTATCTTCTCTTCCATAATCACGTTCCGTCAAACAATTCTTCCTCACTCTCACTTTCTCCCCATGTGCTCTTTAATTCTCTGTCATCCAAATCGGAACAGGTTTTTACCTTTCTCATAATTTTTCTTGTCAAACTAAGCTATCTACTCTTCCCTAGTCTCGTTCCAAGAAACAATGTAACCTATCTCTCATGCTTCGCTTAACTATGTGATACTCCTACATAGCTTCTTCCCAAGTCATTTGCACTCGTCCA
Source organism: Enchytraeus crypticus (assembly GCA_905160935.1). NCBI lineage: Eukaryota > Metazoa > Annelida > Clitellata > Enchytraeida > Enchytraeidae > Enchytraeus > Enchytraeus crypticus. The sequence continues at coordinate 523,044 of CAJHZI010000442.1, read as the reverse complement.
CATACCTCAATCAATTGTGTAGCACTCATCCATACCTTACAATTAAGTAACTCAAAAGTAAATTAGTGACTTACACGTAAAATATGTAGTCTCTGTAAGTATGATTATGCAACTAAAACATAACTTCAGCGTTAAATATGTCATGCGTGTGGCAAATTTATAATTTAAACTAAATATATATTCAATGTCATGTGTGGAACTTGAAAATAAAAGTTGTAGATTAGAAAGGGTAAATATACAGTCTCTACGTGTAAAATATACACTCTAAATCACTTACGCACTTAAGCACTTACGTTGTGATTATGTAACTTAACCTTGAAATAGTAACTTAAAAGGAAAATGTTTACTGTCCATGTTTAAATTACGCAGTCAATATCATGTACATGTACAATGCAATTATTTACTTTAAAGTAAAATGTTTTTTTTAGACATAGAGTTACTTATCAGGTGTTACATTGTAATCTTGTAACTGAAAAGTAAAATGCGTATTTTTTTCTTCCCAGGCATGGTAGAAGCAGCTGTTTGAGTTAGAGGGGCATGCCGACGGTCACGTCTGCGATGATTAGGGCATATGACTAGGTATTGACATCGTACGGTTATTTGGTAAAGTTAAAATTGATAGAATCTTAAAATTAAAAATTGTTAAAATCTCACTTAAACTTTTAGCTGATTTTTCAAATGCTTTTATAAACAGTAGCAACCTGACTGATCTATTTTCACTAGCTAACAATACCAGTTCAAGATTAAATAATTGGTTTCCAAAGAATCGCTTAACGACAAACTCTAAAAAATCTGCTTCTATTGTTTTCTTCCCTAACACAGAGGATGAACAGTACATAAAAGAAAAACTTAAGATAATGCTTGATAAAAATCCAATTTCTAGGGTAAAAAACATCAGATTCCTAGGAATAGATATTGACGAGCAATTGTAATTCAAATATATTTTTCAATGATCCACTCTCGCATTAGCTACTGCATTGAAGTGTATGAACACGCCTCCTTGAACATCTTGCAGCCCTTACACATTGTATGTAACAGAGTACTAAGAACGTTGCAAGGAATGCACCGCTTTAGTAAGGCCAAAATATTTTACACTTCTTTCAATATTCTGCACATCCATTTATTACATAAAATTTTTTCAGCGAAACTTATTCGTAAGTGTCTATACAACCGATCATCCTCATCTACAGTAACGCAAACATCTTTGATCTCAATCATGTAACTACCCCACAAGACTATAAGGATCCAGACATCTTTATCAAGCTAAAAAAAGCTAAAAAGCTAAGGTTAACGTCAGTTTCCTCACTCGAAAGCGATGTCAGTGACGGGCGAGCCCAGGATTTGAACCCGCATCAACTGATCCGCGGTCGAGTATCTTACCGACTTGGCCACTGGCTGGAGCCAGTGGCGAAGTCGAAGACATACAAGAAGTCTTCTGCCACCTTTTTTAAATCATATGTGAATGATGCTTGCACAAACTGGAACGAAATTCCAACCTCTATTAGAAACATCAGCTCTCACTTCACATTCTCTTATAAATACAAACATTACTTACTTACTAACTGGTAACTTTCCATTTCTAACCAACTACTTGTACGTTTTATGATGATTTAGATGTAAATGTAAATTCTTAATGTAAATTCTTTTTAAATTTGTTAATCTATAAAAATGGTCGTGTATAATAACTTGTAAACGATTTGGGCTCTCTCAGAGTCCTTTGTTGGAAAACTACAATTGAGGGAAAACTGGGTGTTCAACCGGATAGGATGCCTTACGTCCTCTTTGATGGCCTAGTTTTTACTAAATTTCTTATGCGCCTTTTTTTCTTTTATACATACAGGACGTCTTGCACTTATTACTAGGATTCTGATGGTGCTTATTTTATTTTATTTGTCACACGTTCATTGATACGATTACTCTGTGAATTTTGTGAAATTTTATGAAATAAAACATATTTTGTCTCGCTCTCTCTCTCTCTCTCTTTCTCTCTCTCCTAGACATTGTCAAGAGCGATAGCATTCCGATTTCCGTATAAAATACGTAAAGTAATCGATAGATTCTATCTCCAAAGACGTCAAAGTCTCTTCAAAAAGTTAACATTTTTCCGGGCAACGTTCTCCCAAAAAGGGAACAACGACAAAAAAGTGGTTATAAGAAATAAACTCTTATATTTACTCTCCTTATCTCTTTATTTCACATTATCCAATACTATTTGAGAAGGTCCGTGTTCGTTGTCTGCTTTTCTGAAAGAAAAGTTTTGAAATAAATATCTTTTCTACAGTCTACTGGCCATTTGTAGTCGATAATAATTGTGGTAAATATATTTCTGTATATCTTACCATTTATGTATAAATATGTTCAATTTGTTATTTCCATTCAATAATATTGTGATATCTAATAAAACAACACCAATTAGTTATAGTATCCCGTGTTTTGAATCTTAACTTATTGGCTTAAATGTCATGTTCCCATTTGGAAACGTTGCCTGGAGAATAGTATTGATTATCATTTAATTTAAATGGATGGATCAACATGCTTATCAATTTGCAATTATTATAAATGAGATTTAGTTAAATTTTAAAGTTATTATATAAAATTCTATTATATAGAAGCTGTGAAAATTCTTAAAATACTTTTGCCTATACTTTGCCGATTTGCAGATGATCAAGGAATGGTAACGGGCAGCGAGATTGGACTGCAGAAGATAATGGATAGGCTGAATGATACGGCATTGAGATATGGCATAAAGATTAATATAAAAAAGACGAAGGTTATGAGAGTGTCCAATAATAAAGGTGAAGTTAATATAGTACGAAATTGGAACAGGTAAGGAGTTTCAAATATTTGGGTCATACTATAACCGATGACGGGAAATGTGAGACGGAAATATGCAGTAGGATTGCACAAGCAAAAGCGGCCATTGGTTATAGAAAGAACTATTAACAAAAATTCTAAAGAAAGACACAAAGATAAAGATAGTGAAAACTTTGGTTTGGACCACGCCATTGTATGGTTGTGAAACATGTACCTTAAGGAAGAAAGATATTAGGAAACTGGAGGCATTGGAAATGTGGATTTGGAGAAGAATGGAGAAGATTAGTTGGACTCAAAAGACTACAAATGAGGAAGTTCTGGAGAGAGTTGGCACAGATAGACAGCTGATAAATGTATTAAGAAATAGGAAGAAGAGTTGGATAGGACACATTCTTATGGGGGAAGGTCTATTAAAAGAGGTCATAGAAGGTAGAATGGAAGGAAAAAGAGGCAAGGGCAGGCCGAAATTAGGTATGTTAGATGATTTAAAGACCCACTGATATGTGGAAAAGAAGAGGAAGGCGGAAGACAGAGAAGAGTGGAGGCGTTATATACCATGGACCTGCCAGTAGGCAGTGCCCTAAGAGAGAGAGAGAGAGGCCTACTGAATTTTCGGAAAACATTGGAGGAATCTGAACGCAAGAATACAAGAAAGAGATAACAAGAAACACACTTTCAACAAAATACGATAGAGCTGCAGTCAACCAATCCAAAGCTTGCATAAATGGTTGATTGAAGCTAACTGGCAATTAGCTGCAATCAACCATGCAAGCAACCAACCATGCAAGCTTTTTGACTGGTTGACTACAGCTCTGTCGTAGTTTTCTGAATGTTTGTTTCTTGTTATCTCTTTGTTGTATCAACTAATTGGTGTTATTGGTATCAACGCTATTTCAAATCTATTGCTGTGCATGCGACCAATAGGAGAAGAGCAATGAACCAATGAGAAAAGACTTTGCCTTTTAGGAATAATAAAGTGCCGAAGATTTCACCTCTTTATAATGCTCTGAACAATAACGTGGTTCAACTACGTGTTTTGCACAAGAATCTGAGCATAGGTGAATCAATGGTGCCGTACTTTGGAAATTTTGGGATAAAGACAATTATAAAGGGAAAACCCATAAGATTCGGGTACTAGTTATAATGCATCTTTGGTAGCGATAGCTTTCGCTATTTCAAATCTATATACACCGGGAGAAATACGACTAATGCCACACTAGAACCACTAGGGACCAGGGTAGTGAATTCCATGACAGAGTCCATCGAACCTCATACAAATATGCTAACATACACCATCTTTTACGATAAATTGTTCACTTTTTACGGCTTGCTTTGCTCCATCGACGACACAGACATCAAAGCAATTTGATACATTTCGAGAGATCCGTACCAGTGGTGCAATCAAGAAATTAAATGTCTACAAAGACATCAAGAAGAAACAGCAAGGTTACTTTGAATTTATAAACAGTGGTAGAGTGCACATTGTCAAATTGAATGATAGAATCGTAGTGAGTGTAACACATAATTTTGCAAAGCACGAGCCAGTTCAACACACAACACCCCGTGTGAAAGGATCATCGAATGATACTATGGAGCAACCTTTCCACATTCGAAAATAAAATGAGCCTATGGGTGGGGTGGACCTTCTTGATAGATTATTAGGCTCATATCGACCATAAATTCGGGGAAAGATTCGATTGTTTCTGCCTGACGTCTTTACCTTTGTCACATCCTCCAATATCTACTAGCAATAACTCTGATTCTGATCAAGCAGTCGGTCGCTGCCAGGGGAGCGACCTCAGTACGTTGGTCACATTGGTGGTGGTGCTCTCTCGGGGCAGTACCACAAGAACAAGTACCACAAGTGTGATGGTATGGAAAGGAAAGGTAATGGCATAAAGGAAAAGTGTAAACAAGGCCGCTGCCGTATCTGTCCTAAAAACACTAGAAGTCAGTGTAAAAATGTAATGCCAGGCTGCATTCTGAGCGAAGAGCAAACTTTTGGGACCTCTTTCACAGCATATGAACTTCAACAGAAACTCATTAATCTTTCGGATTAATAACAAATATTTTCTAATACAGCAGAAGAGTAGTAATATAGCAGTGCAGTAGTTAATATACTAAGGAGCATAATATAGAAACATAATTCAGGTTATTCCATAACTCTAAGCTTAATATTTTTGTGTTTAAAATTAGGACGTTCCGGGCAACGTTCCGAACAGGGAACATATATCTAATATGATTTATATTGCACTATTCACCTTATTTGAACTTCTGCTTACATTCTTGAGAACAGGTTTATAAGTGATATTTGACAATAAAAAAAGATTTAGCAGTAAAAAAATTTCGCTCGGTAAAGAGTTAAATATAGCATTAAAACTACTCTTAAAATGTTAATTAAGTTAATCTTTGCGTATGATTTAAACCTCCAGTTAACTTTTTTACTTTTGTCAAGTAATGCAACTGAAACAATTGTGAAATTAAAGTTCAGTAACATTTTAACAAATTTAAATTAGCTTTTAAAAATTGTAAATTTACACAAACCTGTTCATAATACATTTCAAAAGTAATGAACGGTCCTCCAACGGCCAGAGGAATGTAAAACAAGTAACAGTAACCACGAATAACATATGCTACTAGAAGCCTTCTGCAGTGCCAGTAGTTCATAGCTTTCTGAAGATAAGAATCACTGAAATCAAAATTTACGTGCATTTTACTAAGTTCAGGGCTGTTAGCGCAAAGATGGAGAGCCAAACTTGTGTAGCGTAATATTCCCAAAGTTATGAAATATTCTTGAAAGAGAAATGTTGAATCGAATCCTTTGTAAACAATTCCCACGGCTTCCTGAAAGTAAATATATACAACTTTTAAAAGACAGGGAAAGAACAAAACGTCAAGTTTAAGACAAATAAATAAAAATCACCACCACCGCCATCACCATCATCATCATCCTCATCATCATCATCATCGTCATCCTCACCATCCTCATCACCTTCCCTTAAATCCCATTTTAACCAGGATCGGAATGCTAACAGACCGTCTCCAATCCTCTCCGTCCAGCACTGTCAGGATCTAATTTTTTTCGACTAAAAATTGAAACCAGATTCGATATAACTGCACAATAACATGTTGGTAAATAACCAAAATATAACATTATACCAACATACAACGATAACACTCTTAAAACTGTTCAAACAATCATCTTATGTATATTTTGTGAAACATGTTTTTCAAAAACGATACAAATAATAATTACTCAAATTGTTTTTGATGTGATATGTTTCACGGTTTCAAAACAAAAAAATGTCCTTCATGTGATATGACTCACATTTCTCAAAATAACAAAAATGTCTCTCATGAGATATGATTCACATTTTAAAAATAACAAAAGTTCATTTTTTCCCTACAAAGCGATTTATGTAAAAACGATGAAACCATACATATATATATATATATATATAAGTCGTTATATATATAAATCGTTGCCTAAGTCGTTATAGAGATTGATATATATATATATATATATATATATATATATATATATTTTATATATATATATATATATATATATATATATATATATATATATATATCAATCTCTATAACGACTTAGGCAACCAGCTGTTTTATTATTTATTCCGCCGATATGGTTGATCACTTGAGAGTTTTGATTCCCATCGATTCTTAGATGATGTTTCTGTTAATTATGAGTAGTATCGAAGTCTCTAATAAAAACGCCGTTTATCTTTATTATAACTATCTCGTTAATACGTCTGAGCTCTGTAATTATCTATCCTCTGATATCTTTGAATACTCTGATTTCTCTGATCATCTCTTCTCCGATATCCGTTGTGATGTCGTTTATATCTGTGATCTCCGTATTTGTTGCTGTCGTGATATCCTTCATAATGTTCATACTTATGCGAATTTTCGAGTCTCTTATGTCTATAATTATTTTGCCAATATAGACTGTCTGTATAATTTACATCAATACGATTTATTTTAATATTTTTACAACCGTTATTCTGTAGGCAGTTTCGAATTTTATGTTTTACGACACCGCACCTCTAACATGAAGTTTTTGATGAATTTTGAAGTCCATAATGACAATCACTCGTACGGTGGTTTTTTATCCGACATAGATCACACCATGATTTTCTATGTATATATTTCTGCTTCTGTTGCATCTGCTGTGAGATTTTCCTTGCCGCTGCTGCAATTGCCGTTGAAATTTTCCTTAGCTGCTAATAATTTTTTCATACCATTTTCTGTGATTAAAGCGATCTTATCACATAATTTATCTGTCACAGCAATATTCAGATATATTTCCGGACTCTTTATTGATTCAGATTCATGTACTAGTTTGACTGGTATCACTACTTCTGAAGCACATATGATCTCACCAAATCCCGATTTAAGAATTTGTTTTCTTGTATTACTTTGATTTTGTAGATTTTCTTTAGGAATCATATCTTGATGTACAACTGAGTAATGCGTTCCACTGTCCTCTATCACCTCTGAAATCTTTCCGTCGAAGCTTGCGAAAAATGTAGTTTCGATTGCTTGAATTCAGATAGTGACTCGTTCGATTTGTTCTTGTTGATTCATCTCATTACACTAATCTAAGGCAAAGATTTTTCTCAGAGATTTTATTTTAGTGTTCTTACGTTTCAACTTCAAGCACTGTTTGATCATGTGATTTCCTCCGCAGGCATAACAGGCGGCTTGAAGTGTTTTGGTCTTCTCTTACAATCCATGGTGCCATGACTGTCTACAGTGTTGCAATAATAACATTTCCTCTGCTTCTCGGTGGCTTCAGTAGTATTTCCTGTATTCTGTAATTGATCTGCTGAACTGTTCCTGAATAGTCATTGATTACTCGAGCAATTCGTAGCAATATGGCCGACTTTTTGACATTTATAGCAGACTAGTTTTTCGTTGGAATTCAGAGTTGTAGATTTGGCATCACTCTGGAATTCATTATACGTTTTTGCTGGGTAATTTCCTTTCTGTGGATTTCTGAAGAACTATGTAATTGATGCAAGTAATTGTTGTGGTATCTTGATACTTTAAAAATATAAACGATTTCTGCCATCTTACTTGGTTTTAGATATTCGTATTGTTCCTTGTCATATATATGATTACGTGTTACAGCTCGTAAGCTATCTCTTAATCTATCTCCCACAATTACATTATTGAGATCATCGAATGTCTTTACATTACGTGACTCGATGTAGTACTTCCAGTACGTCGTGAGTCTAGTGTTAAACTGAGTAAAGTTTGCTCCTGGTAGACTCTTAGTTGTATCAAACTGGTTTCTATATGCAATAGAGGTCAGATTTGATTCTTTCAGGATGGTAGCTTTCCATTTTTCATAGTCGTTTCTATCCTCTTGTTCCATTAGAGTAGTTGCTAGTCTTGATCTGCCATTTATGTATGGCGTCTAGAGTTATACTTTGAGATCGTCGTCTACTCAATGACTTTGGAATATAGCTTTCATTTCTATGAAAGAACTTGGTATGAGTAAGACGTCCTTAGGCATATCATACAACACCAATTGTATTTCCTATGGCTACTTGTAGTCTGTGACTTCTCAAGTTTTCTTGTTCAAGTTTCTCTTGTTTTTTTCTTCCTTTGTCATTTGTTCGTCATGTAGTCTTTGTAGTCTTTATCCAATCTTTCATTTTCTATCTCGGCTAAAGTTTTCTGTTGTAAATCACAGAATCTTTAATTCCATTCTTCTCTCTCTTGTCGGAATTCTTTTTCAGCTCCTTCATTTGCTTCTCTTAATCTAGCTTCAGCTTTCTCCTCGGCTATACGTTTTTCTTCTTTTTCTTCTAATCGTCGTTTCTCTTGGTCACGTCTCTCTCTTGCTTCTTTTTCTTCAAATCGTCGTTTCTCTTTTCTTTCTTTTCTACTAATCGTAGTTTCTCTCTTTCTTCTTTTTCTTCCAAAACATTTATCATTGCCGTCAACCCTGTGTCTGGTGATTTTGACTTCTTGGGATGTTTTTTATGCTTAATAGTTACGATCTCCTCTTCAGATTCTGAGGAAAGTTCATGTTCCAATTCAGATTTCCGCAAATTCTGTATCATATCGAATTCTTCTTGGTTAAATATTCGAGGTGTTGCGGCTGATGCTGGGGCAAGGACACTCCGTACCTCACATTCCTGCTTAGGACCTTCCTCGACTTTAACCTTTAACTCTACCTGGTCAGAGGCCACCCTATGCCTTGGGTCCTACCTTGTATTCTCCCTGGCTTCAACTTTATTTATTTTGGCTTGGATTGCGATCCCTGTGCCTTGGATTTAGCCTTAAGTTCTGCTTCGCATTTTTATGCGATCAAGGATGAAATAGGCTTCGAAAAAACTTTCCTAGCTTTCCCCATTTCGGTACTACTTTAGATTACAGCAGATTACACTACACTACAGACAAGACATAAATGCAGCGACTCCATATGGAACAAAAAACCTGGCGGTTAAGGACAGATAAAACAGTTAGGTAAAATAACTTACAGATTGAGTAGGATATTGGCCTAATTTAGCCCAATTATATTTTAGTTTCAATTTATACCATTCGAACATTTTTAATTTATACTATTTATTATGGAAATTCGATTTATCCTATTGGAAAATATCACTTCTGCAAGGTAGGTTATAATTATCAAATAGTGTCTCCCAATATTCCTAATGTGATCTTTTATTCACCAAAACACATGGCAGTAAGAATAGAACAAGAAATGAAAAAATAACTAACGAACAGAATAACAGAAATTACGGATTCATCATTAAAGAGTTTGAAAGTAGAAAAATATTAACTAAAATTGCCGTCTATCTTAGGATAGACTTTCCATAATCTAATTAGGTTAATATAGTGATTGACGGTAGAGATGGAAATCGAACCGAACTCGAACGCTAAAATCTGGAATTTTGGCCGAACCGAACTGAACCCAGACACTGGCCGAAGCCTAACCGAACTCGAACCCAGACTCTGGCCGAACCCGAACCGAAATCGAACCCTGACTTCGTCTAAACCGAACCGAACCGAGCCGAACTCTTGAAGTTTTTTCTGCTTCGCCAGTCTCAGGAGAAAAGAACACATTTCCTATCAGCTATTTTTCAAAGGCTGCATTAAAATATTATGGAGAATGTTTGACATTATATAAAGACAGTAAGAACAGTACATTGAATTATACATATAATAGTTTTGCGTTTAAAGTCTTACAGTATCTAAAAGCATTTATTCAGGTAAGGCTGGTTCCGATACACCTTTAAAATTAACAACAGATAGATTTACAAAAATCACAGGTATTTCAGACACTTTTGCGGTACAACTAAATTTCAGATTACAAAAGAGGACATAAAAATCACTGTTAGTTTTTTAGCTTAATTAAAGCATAATGGCCCATACATCTTATACATAGTGATACTATACACAAAAATAAATAATTTGAAGCTTTAAGTTAACCGTAGCGATGGCGCGGAGGAAAATATTTTCTCTGACTCCATACCATTCCTAAAAAACCTCCGTAACCGCCTTTACCGCGGCAAAAGTTAAATTTGGAATCCATTCCTGCAGAGTTCCATAAATATGTTTCCCGTTCCCGTACCGTCCTCCGTGGGATAATACTTCTCTATTTATTATATAATGTAATACTATATATATATATATATATATATATATATATATATATATATACATACATGCATATATATATATATATATATATATATATATATATATATACATGCATATATATATGTATGTATATATATAAATATATATATATATATATATATATATATATATATATATATATATATATATCTATATCTATATATATAAAGCTTATACTGTACCTAGAAGCATAAAGTTTATACTGTACCCACTTCCAATATTTTATTACAACAATAAATCTGGCAAATAAATATGAAAATCATGCAATATATAATTTATTAGCCATATATCACAGTAACATACTTCTAAACTAAAACAGTACAAACCTTTTTAATATTAGTAGCACCAGTTGTAGATATGCATTGAACTTCCCTAACCTCATATAGGCTGTACATAGACTAGTATGTTGTTTATAAAACTTTCTGTAATTTGTGTGAAAAGAGATACAAAAGTCACACTCAAATCACACAAAAATCGCAGAAAAATCCCAAGGTGATGGAAGGTTATTCTTAAATAGCGATGAATGTGTCATCAAATTCTGTAATTTGTGTGAAAAGAGATACAAAAGTCACACTCAAATCACACAAAAATCGCAGAAAAATCCCAAGGTGATGGAAGGTTATTCTTAAATAGCGATGAATGTGTCATCAAAAGGCAACCATTACTAATAATCATGGAGAGGACGAAGGAAATGGGCCTTAAACAAGCATCTGTGCTTTCAAGCCATAACATAACGCAGAGAGCTATTGCCTGCAATATGTCGTAAAAATTTATATTTCTCTTTCGTGTTCAGTAGAATTTCATACGGCCTTATAATTTATGGAAATAATTCGGAAAAAGCACTTCATCCTCTGCATGTAGCGAATAATAGAGCCCTTAGGATTCTCCAGGTTCAGGACAGACGATATAAAACCATGCTCCTTTATGAGAAGTACAGTACCTTGCCAATACATCTGTTGTATAAGTCTATGACTGCCAATGTGATTTATAAGTGCTTATATCACGAAGGATTCATGTCTAAAGTTATAAAAGATATGTTTATATCTAATCTTCTAAATAGCGGTTATAAGACTAGGCTTTCGGTATCCAATTATCTTTCTTTACCTGCGAATCGTTCTAAGTTCTCATCTAATGTATTTGAAGGATGCTCAATATGGAATGCTATACCTATTGCAATTCGCAACTTAAACTCTTTTAATTCTTTTAAGGTGTCGTACAGACTTTTTCTTATGGAATCTTGGTAATTATTGAATGACTATTTAAAATCTGATATATATTAGATAATCGTATCATATATTATTTTGGGTAATCTATTTACAATCCTAGTGACATAAACGTAACATATTACTGTTGTCATGTTTTAGACAAAACTTTAGTGTTTCTTCGATTTCCTTCTTTCTTTATTTACTGCGATGGTCAGCTCGATAGGGTACTTCAGTACCCTCTCTGATAGCCGCGGTGGGCAAATTTGAGTTTCTGTTTGAAGCTACATATGTTGATTCTCACTTTTGTCTGCTGATTTATCTGTTTTCACAATTATTTGTCGGTGTTTGATGAATTTCTAAATAAACATATGTACTACTACTACTACATAGCAAAAGATTTGGGAAGGTAAACAGAATTCGTGCATGTAAGTGCTAAAGATTGATGTGATCTAGCCATATCTTTTTTCTCATCTATTTAAAAAAGGAAATTTAGATCTCGCCTTTGTCATTGAAACAAACTTATTCACTAGAATAGAAGCAATTGTAAGTAATGTAATAATGTCTGTGAAACAGAGTTTTCGAAGTTTTAAAGATAGCCAAGACCTTGGAATAATAGCTTACATAACATCAAAACCTCGAACACCTACAATAATAGTAATTACGATTACTAGTATAAAACCTCGGGTTCTTTACACCCGAGGTAAAAAATATAGAAAATAATAATAATAATAATAATAATAATAATAATAATAATAATAATAATATTTGCCGATTGATGACCTCGCGTAGCCGGGCGGCGATTCAGCACGTATTGCTTGAATCGTTTTTATCCCAGGTTCCTTACACCGGGGTAAAAATAAAAAATAAAATATTAAAATAATAATAATAACAATAATAATCAACTAATTAATAACAGTTATACTACGCAACGTTTTATGAAACATTTTTCCGAGTTATGTATGAATTACTAGTTTAGGCATCAGACTAGATATTAAGCGCTCATTTGCTCAAACGATATGTGTTTTGCTATCTATCAATATGGTGCAAATGTTTGATTATTAAACAAATCAATTCACAATTTCATATCGAATTTCATTTTGATAAATACCTGCAAACAGGTAATGGTAAACAAGTAAACAAGATTGTTTTCTCAGGGAATGACGCTCCTGCCCAGTAAATGTTAGTCGAAGCTGAGGAAGGCATAAGGGACCCACCTCATTATAAGCAGATTTCTCCAATAATAATGGCATATCAAAAGGAATGTTATAAACAATATAATTTAATTTAGATCCACTCTTTTGTGGGCATGGAGAGAAAGACGGAAGATAGAGATGAGTAGACACGTTATATACCATGGATCTGCCAGTAGGCAGTGCACTAAAAGAGAGAGAAATACCTGTATGTAAATTACCGCTGAAGTTACAAGATTAAGAGCATGGCTGCAGGTTAGTGCTGTTTTATTATCTTATATTTGTAAAATTCTTTTATAGATTCGAAACCAAGACTTTTTAGTCGAGATCTTTGTCTCGACTCTATTGCATTCAAATTTAAAATTAAGCATATAAAAAGATTATTTCGTAGAATTTGAAGGATATGTTAAGTGGACTCGACATGAACACATGGACTCCAATTCAATTTACTTGTCCTCAATTTTACAATTAGAAAGTAAAGCTACTGTAAACGTCAATTTCCTCACTCGAAAACGATGTCAGTGATGGGCGAGCCCAGGAATTGAACCCCGCACATACTGATCCGCGGTAGAATATCTTATCGACATCGCCACTGCCTCCAGCCTACAATTACACTCCCAATCCATACATCTCTAAAAATGCTTGATTCAATGTAGGTGGTCTATTCGCATTCAATTCAAATTATGAAATTTTTTAATTTTAGTGTACCATCGTAATATTATCGTAGCTAGATTTACAAATATTTATAGAAAATGTGCTTAGGCTATCTGAAGCAAATAATTTTGCGCCATAGTAATGCATTCAGTTTTCTTAACTATTTTCTTAATTTCGTAATTAACCTGAGAGTTTCAAATTTTAAACCTTAAGGTAATTATGAATTTTATTCCTGGTTCAATACAGAGAATATGTTGATCACATTTCTGTGGAACTACACAAGTGTTTAACAAATCGTCCTTATTTGACATTTTTATGTTGATAAATTTCATTTTGTCATGGAAAAATTGGATCAAATCTTAGCCAAGACTATTCCACTTTACAAGTTACAAGTTTACTAGTAACAAAGTTCAAGTTTACAAGTTTAGGCATAATGACAAAATTTATATTTTAATTGATGAGGCATTCTATTTGCTGGTTAAAAGCAAAGAGAATATTTCAGATACAGTAAGAAAGCTGAATATCTACATTATGAATCTTTGACGGTCAACTTAGAATATTTTCAGAAATGCACAAGAATCAAGGCTACCTTTCCTTTTGCATTGTCATATTTTTACTCGGTGAAAAATGTGGAAGTTAACACGACTTCGTGTATTTTTTTAGTACATTTACCATAATGCATAAAACATGTTTATCTTAACCATGTGTATTGGAATTCTATTGGTCATATTAAACAATTGCAGCATTATCTGAATCAATTGAATGTCTAAATAGCGTAAGGGTAACGTCATGAAGTTTTAAATGACAATTCCTGAGGTGAATTGAACCCTCGTGGGTCCGAATCCAGGCCGCGCTGATCTGAGAGTTAAATCTCGGACATTCACTGCAACTGGTTATACGGAAAATGGTCAAAATTGTCTAAAGGATTAAACATGTGGTTTTAAAAGTGATAGATATCAACATAGTTGATTAATCACTATAATGCGTGATTACCTTTTACTTTTAATCTTTCCAAACTCGAATTGAACTCTTGTGAGATGGAAAGCAAGCCGAACTCGAACCAAACCCTAACCCTTGTTAGAAGTAAACCGAACCGAACTCTCAAATTGCCAACTGCTAACCGAACCCGAACCGAACCGAACTATAATTTTCACCGAATCGATCTCCGGAAATTCATTAAATTCCCATCTCTAATCGACGGACGATATAGCTACTTTTATACATTTCGTTTCGCCAACAAAATGATAGACAAAAGCTATAATTATTGCAGTAATCTATTCTGGCAATAACTAAGCAAGCACGAACATGACGTCAACAAAACGCTCCCGGCATCAGGGAATTTGCTCATGATCTCAAGAAATCAAAGTAGACAATTATTGACATTTTTAACAATATCTAACTAAACGGCGATGCTTCTAACGAAATACAGATACCAGCCATAGAAAATATATAATAACGAAGGAAGAGGAAAGAAAACGTCACCACGACTATCTTTCGTTAGCTGTGGAGGAATATCAAATTTCCTCGTGTTGTGTCCGGGTAGTTAGAAGAATAGACCAACCGGTGACTGAACTTGTCGTAGTAGGGGACTAAAACACTAAGATCCAAACCAACGTTAGAATGAGCATTCTGTTGGTGAGCGCCTAGGCTCCAAAAATTACTACAAATTTAATGAAAGGAATAGAAGAGATTACAGGGAAAGAACTGTTGCTATGGTATGGGAGAGAAGAGAGGAGAATATATCTATTTGTATCTCGACCCTAGCGAAACTGGGAATGAAGGGAAGATGCTGATGATGATGTAAACAATATCTAACTAAACGGCAATGCTTCTATCGATTACAAATATTAGATATAGAAATTATATAATAACGAGAGAAAGAAGGCATAAAAAGGAATCAAGCCTACCTTTCATTAGCTGAGGAGGAATGTCAAATTTAACAAATATTATTTAGGCCAATTGTCCAAATACAGTTAGTAATTAGATTACCAGAAAACGATGCCCAGCCGTAGTGTTCATGCCCAATAGATGAAGTAATGAAATGGTCCAAACCAAAGTTGTTGATTTCACGATCCAAGCACTAAGCACAACTATAGAGCTTATAGCAATATAAAATGCTGTTGGTATTGCGCCCATACCCCATCCGGCAAACAGAATAGAGTACAATAGATATATCACCTCACGCAACTGAAATCAACAATTGTTTCACTTGATCATCATACTTTTATTTTGTAAGTAAGCCGATCTAAAATACATTGACAAGCATCTCTTTCAGATTTATCATCATAAAATAATATTTCTTTATCTATCCTTGATGCTAGGTCTCATTGATATATACATGTATATGTCAACACATTAGTCTAGCCAAATTTTAATTTATTTCGAAACAGAATCTATAGGAGACTGGATGTAGACTAATGTAGCCTAAGAATTTTTTGAAAACGAGGTGAAATCTTTTTAATATAAATTCACTGATTTAGTTTTATTTATTTATTTTATTTATTTATTCATTAATATGCAAGATTTATTAACTAAAACTAACTTTCGTAATGGATTGTCTAATGGAAGGTCAACGGAATATAACTCATTCACATATTTCTATCCTCTGCCTTTCTCTTCAAATCAACATAAAATTATTATCAAATTATTTATTTGATCAAATTATTTATCAAAATAATTCTGGTGGTTGGATACTTGATATTTTGAAAGTGATGGGTACATGATCATGCACTCCGGAGCAGGACAAAGAGAGAAGGGTGTGACGATAATATTGGATAGGGATTTAAGTGAAAGACTAACAAAGGTTCTTCAGTGCAGTGACAGACTGATGCTAGTGTGGATCAAGGCGGATCCAGCGGACTTGGTGCTTATCCAAGCCAACGTCAGCCAGAGAGCATTAGGAAATGAAGAGGTGTAAGAAAAAATGGGAAGAATGATTAAAGGGGGAAAAACCACAGATCAAGTGAGAGTCATGGGGGATTAGAACGCGGTGGTAGTTAAAGGAAAAGAAGGAAATGAAATTGGAGAAATTGAACTAGGAAAGAGAAATGAAAGAGGACAGAAATTAGTTGAGTTCTATAATGGAATGAGTATGATGACAAACACTTGGTTCAAACGTAGGAAGAGAAGGCGCTACACGTGGAAGAAACCAGGACACTCGGAAGCCAGGGAAGCTATCGGATAGACTATATTCTTAACATTTATATATATATATTCTGCTTAACATTTACGCTGAGGCAATGATGGAGGGAGCAATGGAAGATATGGAAGAAGGAATAAAAGCAGGCAAAAAATTGTTAAATCAAAGAGACAAAATGACGAGAGTGTCCCATAATAGAGGTGAAGTCAATATAATAATAAATGGTACGAAATTGGAACAGGTAAGGAGTTTCAAATATTTAGGTCATACTACAACGGATGATGGGAAATGTGAGACTGAAATATGCAGTAGGATTGCACAAGCAAAAGAAGCCCTTGGTAATAGGAAAGAACTGACATTAACAAAAAGCCTAAAGAAAGACACCAAGATAAAGATAAGTGAAATGCTTGGCATGGACCAAGCTATTATACGGATGTGAAACATGGATTTTAAGGGATGAAGATATCAGGAAACTAGAGGCATTGGAAATGTGGATATGGAGAAATATGGAAGGGATTGGCTGGACATAAAATGTTTCGAATAAGGACGTTCTGGAGAGAGTTGGTACAGATAGACAGTTGATAAATGCATTTAGAAATAGGAAGAAGACTTGGATAGGACACACTTCTAAGGGGGAAAGCCAACCGAAAGAGGTCATGGAAGGCAGAATGGAAGGAAATAGAGGCAGAGGCAGGCCGGTATTAGGAATGTTACATGATTAAAGATCGACTCATATGCGGACTAGAAGAGGAAAGCGGTGGACAGAGAAGAGTGAAGACGTTATATACCATGGGCATGCCAGAAGGTAGTGCACTAAGAGAGAGAGAGAGAGTGAGAGCGATAGAGAGGATTATCCAGCATCCCAAGTCTCGATCTTCCTCTAAACCGTTTTCTTTCCATTCTTCCTTTATTTACCTCTTTTAGTAAACAATTCCCTCTCATTACATGATCCATCTAGTTCTTTCTATTTCGTAAGATTAATAGATCAATTATCTATTTATGCCAACCAAATTTATCACTTCTTCGTTCATAACTTTGTTAGAATGAACTTTGTCAGTCCTGAATGAACTTGGTCGATCCCAATTAGTGCGATCTACGTATCTCAAACTCCTTACGTTTTCCAATCTCACAATTTAAATGTGCTATTGATTTTCTCATTATTATTCCATCGTGATAGCATCTCTTTCCCTGAACACTCTAAAACTTTTTTCCTTTTGATGTTGATCAACATGTCATACCTCAATGCCGTAGCGTTCAGACAATCTTCTGCATTCCTGCCACTTGCTAAATCATCACTAAAATCTTAATCATCTGCAAATCTCATATTTTTCAACTATTTACACTTGTATTCCTTCTTCAATTTTTTTCATGGTCTCCTCCATCATGGCTTCCGCGTAGATGTTAATCAACTTCGGCTAATCGCTACAACCTTGTCATATTTCGCTTTGTTCAGGAAATGCTTGCTCGATCTTGATCCCAACTATTCGGGTTCATGTACAAATTTAGAATATTAACTTTTTATCTGTCCAGGCAACTCCGAGACTTTTCAAGACGTTCAACATTGCTATCCTTTTATCCTCTAATAGGTCTTCTAAAATCTACGAAACATATAAAGACATCAATCCCATATTCTAAGTAAGCTCCGTCCGCAAAGACACGCATTACGCCTTTTGCTTCTCTTTTGCCGCAGCCTTTTCAAAACCAAACTGCGTCCTACTACTTACTATATCGCATCCGCTGTCGAGTGAAAACGAATATTATGTTCAATAAAACCTTCGACGAATGAAGTATAATATTTTTTATAGTCATTATATAACCGGAATACTTTATAGTATTGGCTGTTTTGGGTTTTGAGATCATCACTGACTTGATACAGTCTTCTGGCCAAATACCTGTATTGTACGCTTGTAGTTTGCTATCCTAGCTTGTTGAGTTCCAGCATTATTAAGAATTGTGCTGTGATGTCATCTATTTCTGCTGCTTTTCTTCTGTGTATCTGCAAATGCAGCATAAATACCCTCCTTCATTAAATCTGGGCCATTTTTTATCATTTCGTCTTATGTTTTCTTCCTAGAGTTCAAAGTCATCCCAACTGGTGTCCTAACCGTATCAAACAATTTAAATATTACAAATATGTAGCCTGGATATTCCTTCCATCTTTACTGTAAGTTATCCGACGCAGTTGGCAATTTCCCAACATGATGGCAAAAGGAGTCAAAAGATGCCAACAAGCAGTCATGTGAAGACGAAGGAGAAAGATGCACTTACAATAGTCCTAGATAAGGTTTCTCACGCTATGTAAACTAGGCCCAGGCGTGGATGAAAAATCACACTGTAAGCATAATCCACATAGACAAAGTGTGTTAGATTAAAACCGCTGTATGAGCAGCATTTTAGTGCTGACGAACACTGATATTATAAAAAGAGGACTTTTGCAAGTTATGCTTGGCATTAAGGTACAACATCACAGTGTCGAAATCACATCAACGAAGTCACAATGACAAACGGTAAACAAACGAAAGTAAACACAAACACGAAAATGTTTAAACCTTTGGAGGTGTATAAGGAATTAACCGACCCAAAATTCCCTGCCCAATCATGAACTTCACTATTCCGCTGAGAGCAGTTTTACTCCAGAACTGCCATTCATAGTCAGAAATATCCTACACATGTATAATTATACTAATTAAGAATTGTTGTTTAACATTCTGCATAGATAGTAATCTGAGATTGAAAATCAAAAAAAATTTCACAACACCTACAAAGTTTCTTTATTTGCTAGTTCTTATTAACAAACATACACTCAAGAAATAGGTAACGATCCTTTTAATTCGAAGGCGTCGTACAGTAACTCTTGCATTGCATCACGGAGCCCTTTTATAATACCCGTGGGGCGGGAACTAAAACATTCAGGTTAGATATTGAGGTGTTAGCTAGCTAATAGCTAGTTTTTTCGTTAAGTAGTTTGTTTATGTAATGATTTATTTTATATTACACGCATTCAAAAGGTTAAGTTTTATTTTAGGTAACTATTTAGATTTTAGCTATTTAGCTATTTAGGTGCTTGCTAGCCATTAAGGAAAGTAGCTAGGTTAGCCTCAGTGGCGGATCCAGGGGGAGGCCCAGGGGGCCCGGGCCCCTCCTTAGGCCCGCCGAAAAAAATTAGACTATATTTTCATTATTTCTATGACTATTTGTATGTGTAAATATGTATGTAAGGGCAGTGGTTAGGGGGGGGGGGCGGGGGAGAGTGTAGGAGAGGGAACTCGGTTCCACTATAGTTCGAATTTCTTTAGGTGTGTACCCCACTAGGGGCCCATATTGTATACTAGGAGGCCTGGATGGGGGGGCCCGAAAAATGTTGACCGTTTCACTAGCTCTTAATTTTCACATAACCACTGTATAAGAGGAGAAAAGTGTTTGAGTAAAAATTTGAATTCTGTCCTGGAGTAGTGGTGCAAACAGCCATGGCTGAGAGGGGCCCCCCTACCGCCAAAGTTAGGTCACTTTTGGAATTCGTCCAGATCCGCTGAGTTTCTTCTTAGATTAAAAAAAATTAACCTACTTTTAGCCAAAACAAATGTAGGCTTTTAGGCATTTTAAGTTTTCCCCTGAATTTAGTACGGGTATGACTGGGGGGAGGAGACACGGGAATACACTCACTTTGTGAGCCGAGCGTAGTAGTGAAAAATTTCCTCCCTCCAAAGCATATTTTCTGGTTGGGTCACATGCCCCAAAGAAGGCGTGGCATAAGCAACAAATGTGTACACCCTCAAAAAAACATTTTCGGACCCCTCCCTAAAAATTTTCTGGATCCGCCCCTGGTTAGGCTAGTTACTTCCTTAAGTAGTTTGGTTACGCAATGATTTATTTTATATTACACGCATTCAAAACGAGCACACGATGAAATGTTAGATATAACTGAGCCCCACTTATTGATGAAAGCATTAAATCTATGCAATTTTATGAATATATATCGCAGACTCAGCTAATAATAATGTATCCAGTCATGTAGTAGTATCACTATTAATAATGAAGATAGTTACACTACCGTCAGAAAGTTATGTTTCTATCAGTAGTCAAATAAAGAGAGCAGAAAATAGCAATGCATATGTGGCTTCCCCATGTTGTTCCCGGGTGAGGTTGGGACCACTGCAGAATAGGGCAACAGAAAACAAGCTGCCTCTTGTAAATAAGAGGCAACGAAGGCATGATTTGAGGAAGGCAAAGGGAACCCACCTCACCATTAAATTTCCCTACGATTAAATGGAAGACAGAAGTAAACAAAAAGCAAAGCTGGTAAAGCTAAGGTTAACGTCAGTTTCCTCCCTCGAAAGCGATGTCAGTGACGGGCGAGCCCGTCAAAAAAACAAATGAAGAATTTCTTGAAAGAGTTGGTACGGAGATAATAGATGTGATATAAGAAATAGAAAGAAAAGCTGCATAGGACATAGTATAGGGGGAATGGTTGGCTGAAGGATATAATGGAAGGAAGATTGCAGGGGTAAGGAGTTAAAAGGCAGACCAAGACATGGGATGTTAGATAATTTGGTAACAAATTCTTATATACAGCAGAAAAGTCAAGTTGAGGATAGAATTGGTTGGCATAGTTATATGCCACGGACCTGCCGTTAAGCAGAGCAGTAGAAGAATAGAAAAATTAATTAGGAAAAAATAAAAAAATAAAATTAATTAGGCAAAAGCTAAGGCGACGACTAATGGCTACG
Source organism: Enchytraeus crypticus (assembly GCA_905160935.1). Lineage (NCBI taxonomy): Eukaryota > Metazoa > Annelida > Clitellata > Enchytraeida > Enchytraeidae > Enchytraeus > Enchytraeus crypticus. The sequence goes on along the minus strand of CAJHZI010000442.1, from coordinate 501,638 downwards.
CTTATTCTCGAATTCTCTATCACTCTAATTGTCAGACTCTCTAACTTTTCTCTAATGCAAGGCCGCATATATAGTGACTGTGACTCAATGCTAGTTCAGTATCTATTTTTCAAGGCTAAGGTTCGATGTCTAGCGTTTGTGTTACAGAAACTACACTCATTTCGACCAGGCATTGGCAGGGTAAGAAGGGCTTAGATCCAATACTATACCATGACCCCCTCTTCCTTGTAGCACTCCGTGCTAAACGAAAACGTACGCTAAGTTCCTTTTTCCTCTGCTGAAGCGTGGGGAAACTAGTCCCGTTAGTCCTGTTTGTGCGAGCTGTATTTGTGCAGGAACGACCGTTAAATCTCTAGAGTGCATGGAGTGGAGTGGGTTACGGCGTATTGTTCTATTAAACAGTTCACACAATACTTAAGTAGAAGTTCATTGATGTAGTTCTGAGTTGCACTACATTGATGGCAACTAATCAGTTCGTGGCGTCCATGTTCGTGGCTGTTAAAGATCTACTATTATTAGAGAACAGTTGCATATGTAGATCTTTTGTTGTTGTAGTGCTTCTCAATCTGATCTCCATTTGCAATCCCTCTAAACTGCAACAATTAAGCAATATAAATTCGGCAGAAACATTGAATCGATAACTGACATACATAGGCGATAGTTATAATACAATTCAAATAATTATACGTGACAAAATACATGAGCAGATTAAAGTTGATCCGCGTAAAAGACTCTCTTAAAATTAATTGAACCTGTAGAACAGTCTTGGATTCAGTTTCTTTTAACCAAATAAGTTGGACTACAATCTTTGGGTCCTTTGAACAGAGAAAACCGGTATATCGCTAAGTTGTGGAAACCTCGTTATTTTCTAGCTGTTCTCGTGATAGGACAAGGGTACTGGACGGTACAGTGGTTTGGTTTAGTGCCGCTATAACGAATTTGAGCCTAAGCTAGACTGCGTGCGATTTCGAGCGTTGACAGATTCTATTTCAATGTTAATTGGCATTAGATTGTCGTTATACATCCAAAACAAGTACACATGGTAATCTGAAGCAAATATTCTTTTCAAATTGTATTCCTATTTTGCTTATATGTTTACGTATTGGTTCAGATCAACTGTATTACGGGTACTGGAATTGTTAATCCAGCATGGGAATCTGAATCTGAGTTCTGTTCGTAAGAATCCTATCATGTGGATTCGCTCAATGCTTTGAGTGGCATGAAAGCTTACAATATTGGGGTTCCCAATAAATTGACCTGCAGTACCAAATTCTGAAATATTGTTATTCTCGAATTGCATGGTGCAGTACCAAATTCTGATATATTCTTATTCTCGAATTGCATGATGATTTGAGTGTGGGTAATCTTATATTGAATTCGAGAACAAATTATACGATACAGCAAGCAAATTATACATGTTATAACACATACTCAGATAATAGCAATAGAGATTTACGGCCAAAATACGAGCACATTGTCTACTTTTAGTGATCTAATCGAGCTTAATGGGGCAGTTGTCATAAAAATTGAAGGTGAATAAATGAATGATAAATCTTTCTTTTCCACAGTTTGCGATTGTTTCAGTGCAAGTATCACTAAACTTAATCTTCTAATTACATTGATAAACAACGAAAACCGTCAAAATAGCAGCAAAACACCTTGCGATAATTATCTAAATTGAAAGCGTTACACCGTTGAAAGAATGAGAGTTTTCCATTCTTGCGATGTTGCGTCTGAAGCTGGATTCATGAGTTTCTAGAGTCACATTTATACTTTTATCTAAGTCAACCTTAAGTTAGTCATCTACTTTAGATGATCCAATTCATACATTTTCGAAGATATTTCTGGTAGAAATATTGTTGGTAATGAATTAAGAAGCGATTGTACGTCCCAAACATCATCCATGGATGAGGAAACGGACGTTATACCTTTATTATTATTATTTAAGGCTTCCCAATAAGTCACACTAAATAAGCGCGAAATGGCTGGTAAGTTGATGCTGTACCGAAAAGATGAATAGAATGGATGCAGGTGTGACCCTTTTAGTGAAAGGTAAAGGTAAAAGGAAGGTGTGAATAGCTGGCATCTTTCGTCTGAATTTAAGAAACATGAGGTGTGGCAATCGATTTGAACAATTCTCGTGCTTGTATCACTACATGATATTTTATACCGATCTATGCTTACTAAATAATAACTATTTGAATCTAGTTGGTATGCTCTAGGCATTAAGCTGTCACGGTAAAAGCCCAAATTCTTGACTGCAGTTGTGTCGTTTCTAAATTAAGCGAGAATGCAAGATTGGATTCTGAATACTTGAAATATATTATCGTTCAGCGAGTGTCTATGACCTAGCTTGACGTTCATGCGATTCCAGAGTGATGAAGTACGATAAAGATTAGTCGACTGAGATTCCAGCGTAATTTAAGCGCTGTTTCGTACATGCTGTAGAATTATGATTACCGAGAGGAGTGGGTAAAGTTGTGATGGCGTACACCTTAAAAGGATCAGAAAAGGCTGTCAAGGGTATGGCTAAGTGTATGGCGAGCTTGCCTCTAATTCCAGAGTAAAATAGTTAGGTTAAAGAATACAAGTGTCGATATCAGTGTAAGCTAAGAAGAGATTCCATTTAGAAGTTTGCAAGTTTATGAGCACTAAAATTTAAGGAAGCGTTCAGGGCGGTTTTGGGAAATTAGTAAACGCTGAGGTGTCCAGTGGCTATAGATTTTAATCCACTGTGAATATTCGACGAGTGATTAACGAAGAAAACTAATGAATGATTGAGTTGAAAACCGGTTTGATTAAAGTTAATGCTACCTAAAGTTTTGCCGAAAATATGGCTTAGTAACGACTTATAGCAGCATTAAAGTTATTCATATAAGTAGAAATTTTTCTAATAAAGTTGTGAATGCGAAGGTTTTCCAATCTCCTTAGTGCTGGTCAATTGTTGCTCGGTTTATGAGCTAGATTACTGGATGATAGTAGTTGTTCACTTATCATGAATTTGGTTGTTGATCGCTTCAACATATTTCTCGGATGTGAAACCAAATAGTGAAGAAGCTATCTCTCCCAAAAATGATCCGAAGATTGCTCGTTTGGAGCCAGTAATTTTGCGTTTGGGCATGAAGACGTTAACGGCGTCTGTCAGTGATTTTATTAATTTATCATTATCTTAGACTTCCTTTTCAAATGAAGATGCGTAATCTCTAAGTGCTTGGGCTGTTGTGGGATCAGGGGATGCCAATGACATTTCTGAAATATTTAGTAGTCTTATAGTGATTGGTCTTACGATTATTCCCTGATTAAAGCCTGACATGCTACCCTCAAACACGTGAATTGAAAACGAGTTATTAAGCACGTTAGCTGGTATAGACTGGATGACAGGCATAACTAAGAGAATAGAGTAATGTCAATGATTCGATATCGGCTTCGCTTCAGTCACGTGGTTGAACATTATGCCAAACTTTTACTCTATTTTGTTGAAATTTTACTTTATGTTGTTTTGGTTTTTGTTGTTAAAGCGCAAGATGAGCTGAAAAAATTTAGAAAAGTACACGTAAACAAAAGGGTATTCAAAAGTCTTTTTGCATTAAACTTAGATGCATAGCTCATGAACTCTTTCATTTATGCAGTCACTTGCTGCAGACCTGTTGTTAAAATATATGCGAATCAGATTGATTACGCGAGTAAAGTTAGTTACGAAAACATTAATAACAAACGACTAAATCAAGAACGATGTAAGACATAAAATACTAGTTCGCAAGAAAATTATGGATTTACAATACGAATCAGTCATTCATATAACACTAAGAAATTAAAGTCAGACTCCTCGCGAAATCGCTACACAATATATACAACTCACATATATAGAACGAAATTGTTACATACACAGCGCGTACACTTATTTGTATCGTGACTGATAAACAATTGCAATATGCACTAATCAATACTAATACGAACTAATACTAAAACTAATAAGCAGTGATAAGCACACAGAATGGTGTCCGAATTAAGCTACTAATGCTCGATTTTATAGGACTTCGATAGAAGTTTCGATTACTAGTTATGGAAAAGGTCCTTATTGCCTACATTAGTTCATATTCGCTTGTTGGATTTTATGAAACTCTTACGACTCTCAACTTCAAGTCGGCGCGCTAACTAATAGTTCCTGGGTGGTCGGGGCGCACGGTAAAGAGTGCGCTCTGACATTTGCTGCTATCATCAGCTGACATAATATTCCCGCGAGAATTATCAGTGTTTACAACTGTCGATCATTTTGCTTTACCATGGTTCCCCATACTTGGTAAAAATTAGTGAAATTAATTAATTAATTACCGCTATGTGAGTTAAGATATTCAATACATGAGAAACAAAATTATATTGATATTCTTTTTCAAATTTAATGAATAGATTTTCAACTAGTATACAATTAATAGTAGCAATAAAATAACGTGTTTCAATTCCCTTATATATTTAAATACTGCTACTATTAAATAAATCCACGTAAGACCTTAATATAACTTAATTATACTGGTTCAGAAAGTCTGGAAGACTCGCAACTACAATATCAACACTGATCTGACCCATAATTGGCCCCAATCTAAACTTATGACGATTATGATAGAGCTACTTCTGTATACAATATTTTTAGTATTATTTATTTCGTATTATATTCTCATTAATGTTGATTTATTAGAATAAAATTGATATTACGCAATCGTATATTCTAATGATTTCTGATCATTTAATTTTATTAATAAATTTAAGAGTCTCTCCTAATATCATATAAATATATAAAAGTCTCTGTAATATATACTACATATCTATGGAAAACAAACAACAGGGCGTTTTAAAATAAATTTCTTTAGTTTTAAGTTGAAATAAGTTGTTTTAGAATAAGCATTTTTTAGTACATAGAAGTAATAATTATGATGGTTTTAGGAATTAATACTAACTTTTAGAATATTTTTGGTTTTACTAATAAAATTACTCATTTTAAACTGGTTGTAGTCAAATTTTGTATCTCTGTTTTATCTCTACGTTTTTACGGCGGTTGGTTTCTCTTGCACAATATGTCTTTTACTATCCCGAGTTTTTTGTCTTTTTTTATCCCGAGTACGCCTCTCTGCAGAGGTACCGGCCGGAGTTAATTCTTAAATTTCTTGGAGACCAGAGGGCTCAAGAAAAGGTGGCATCGGGGCCCTTTTGCACTTAACTAAGTAATTTTTTGTGTTGGACATTTTTCTCGATTTGTCTCTTTCGAGTAGTGTAAGAAATAATTAGAGACGAGTATGAAAAGGACTAACAATAAAGTGGGAGTCAGTAAAACTGTAAATTCAAAGGGAGCAGATAAGAGACAGCTAAGTATGGGGGATGAGAAGGCAAGTGATTGTGGAGATTGTTGTAAGGAAGTGTCAGGAATACAGAAGGCGGTTCAATGTGAACTATGCGAATCATGGTTTCACATCTCGTGCGTCAGCTTAAGTGAGGAAACCTACAATCTCCTAAATCAGGAATGCATACACTGGTTTTGTGTGCGGTGCAATACGAGGGCAATAAAACTCCTGAAGGGTATGTCAGTATTGGGGGAAAGGCAGAGTAGAATAGAAGAGGATCAAAGAGAGACGAAGAAGCAGTTACAGCAGGTAGTGCAAAGTGTAAAGAATTTGGAATCATGTGTAGGAGAAGTGAAAACGTTAGTGGAGAACAGCGGAAAGCTAGCAGAAAGTAGTAGGGACATGGCAAATAAGGAATCAATGAGAAGTGAGGACATACTTGAAAGGGTAGAGATTGAAAGGCGTAAGAAGAATTTAATGATAATGGGAGTAGAGGAGGGAGATAATGACAAAGAGGTCATAGAGGACATTCTGATAAAACTGGTTGCACCAAAAGGAAGAACGGCAGTAGTATGCATAGATAGAATGGGGAAAAAATCAGATAATGTCAGACCTATCAGAATTAGCCTGAGCAATGTCGAAACAAACAGGGTGACCACTCTCCAGACCACAACAAATTCCCTGACATTTCCCTGACTTTTACAGTGTGCCTCGACATTCCGATACCATCGCAGAATCGATTTCTATGTTGGTAAACAATGTCAGAAATGATTTCTAAACAATATGGACTTTGCTATTTCATTTTACACTGATGTATACTACAGTAATGTATACCACTGATGTATACTACAGTGTATAAAATGAGGCAAGTATCAGCATGCATGAGGTTGTATGGTAACACCATTTTCTTTGTGATAAGCACTGAAGTCTTGCAAATACTTCGTATATATTTATAAAAGTGATGCTTATAACTTTTTTAAACCATCAAATAAATAATTAATTAAATAGGCTAATCAATTAGATTATAGGGCGTACGTTGACTTAAAGTCTTGTTTGAAGAGATGCAATTTTGCTGTCAATTGCAGCAGCTTCGGCATTCATTTTTGACAGTTTTTGTTTCTTCTGCTGCTTGAGACTATCTATCATTAGTTTACGCTTCCTCTCTTCACTGGCACGCTTTTCTTCTTCAGATTGTTGCTCTTTCTTCAATCTGAGTGCATTCTGGTAAGTGGCATAAGACTGCCTAACACAGGCTATCATCTTGCTAGATATGTCTATTTTAGTCACATCCATACTTGCTAGACGAATTTCATCAAAAACTATTCTTTGTGCCACAACAGAGCTTTCCTCCATGTTGTCAATTAGGAGCTCCTTATTTATTGAGAACCCAGATTCTACGGACGCATTGTCATGAGAGAGAGTCAAAATCATTTTAATAACTTTCCACAATGGTGATTTCTTAAGGTTGCTATCTGGTACAAAAACCTTGGAATAAAATTCATCAAGGTTTTGATACTTATTATAGTTGTTGAACATTTCCTTATGTTTGGTTTGTGCCAAGGAAAAGTCTTGAAGCACACAGTGCAACGCGCACTATGTACATCGTCAGCTGGACGAGAGAGCCAACTTTTCCACTCGTCGTGATAGAGCCAATCAGAATTGAAAACAGTTTTTTTACTAGCCATTAAAATTCTTTATCAGAATAATCTAAAAAATTACAAATCAATAAATGTTAACTATTATTAATTTAAGGTTATCGAGTTAGATTAGGGTCATTCATTTCAAGATATTGCTAAAATTTCAGTCGAAAATTGCACGGCTATTGCAAAAAATGCAAGTCATGCTAGCTAACAAATGATGATGAATATCATGTAACTAAAAAACCTAAAATATTGAAAATAAATATACATTAACATTAATCCAGTTAAAAACTAACCAAAGGCTATTAGCAAAAATTGTTTGCTGTGCACAACTTGCCAACTTTGTCAACTATTGCCTAATAATTTGAAATTTCATGTGACAAAACTTAGCACATGCTATTCATTTAAATTAATAATGAGGTCTATAAAAGATGGCGACACAGTGAGACAAAAACAAAACTTGTTTACATGTTTTGAAGTGTTGCCATTCTTTTCTGATTACTTATTACCCATTACAAACACAAAGTCTAAAATAAAGGTTTAATGACTGCTTCCTATGCAATTTTGCCAACAATTGGCGTCTTAGTGTTTGAACTTTTCATACTAAAAATATTGAGAATGCCAAAATTCTATTTTCCCTGACTTTTTCCATTTTCCCTGACCACTTTCAAATTCCCTGACTTTTCCAGGTTTTCCCTGTTTTCCAGAAGAGTGCTCACCCTGAACAAAATATGAAAATTTGGAGAAGTCCAGAAACCTGAAGGAGTACGAGGAATACAGGAGAGTATATTGTGTGTCTGATCTAACTAGGAAGTAACAAGCTGAGGATAAGGTACTAAGAAATAAATTGAAGGAATTGAGAGACGGGGGTGATAAGGATGTAAGAAATAAGAGTGGATGCAGTGTATTTAGATGTGATCGAAATGATTTGTCAAGAAACGAGATGGGGGCGTTTTGCTGTATATAAAAAATGAATTGAACCCAAGTCAAGTTAATGATTTATGTGTTACTGACTTTAACCCATTAACGCCCAACTTTTCTTGCATCATGATTTTTATTCACAGCATGTATTTAGGGTCACAATAAAGGAATCAGGTGGCTTTTTCAGAATTTTTTTCAATTTTGTGAAAAATATCTTCAAAAATATATGCGTCCCATATATGGGATCGTAGGCACGAATACACGCGTATTTTCAAGAATCGCTTCTGATGTGTTACTTGTTCATTAGACACCATATGATTATACCTGAGACATCAAATCAATATAGGCAACTAAGAATTAAGAGTCTGGCACATATTGAAATAATTTTTATGGGCAAAATGTGCTCCAACAATCCGGTAAGGTGGCTAGCTCTGCTCAACACGACAAAAATCACATGCACCATATTTTACACTAGCTTTAGCTTAGTCCTATCAGTCCAAAGTATCTTAGATTTGTTATAACTTGCTACTAGTATCAAATTTTGCAGTGTACAAGGTGTATTAGTTTGCAATACATTAACTGTGCAGGCCTACGTTGCATTTCTAGCATTTATTTTCTAGCATTTTACTTTCCTCTACAGCTCTCACTATGCAGTTATGTTCTGCTGTGGTCTGTGTTTGATGTTGATGATCAAAATGTACATCGGCAAGAATACGGCGAACCAGAGAGACCTGATACACAGTGGTCTGCCGAAGCTTCATCGAAATGTGTATCGCATCAAATACACTTGATACACATTTCACCAAAATTGCAGCAAATCCAATTGTCTATCTAGTATTTCTGGGACTTGATATGGAGAGTCGTGCATTCTGCATAGCAACATCCGATCAACATTTATGCGATGAGTGACCATCGTCATTTATTACATGGTATGCTGATGCGTATAGGCAGATATATTTTGATCATTTTGGTCGTTTCCTCTCATTCGATGCCAATACGCCAAGTACAAGCATGTTTGCTGCACCTCAAACACACGCCCTTTCACTCTAGATCAACGCTTGATATTTCCAAGTAGATTAGCAAGTAGCCTACGCAATAGAAATTCAAGGTGAAAATTTGTGAAAGCAGAACTATCAGTCCAACGAAAAATAAAATGTTTGACTTCGCATCCTAAAGACTTTCAAAATACCAACGCTCAGTTCTTTCATATTCTTGAGGTTGATCACGGGACATTTGGATACGTGGTTTACGCGGATGGTTCCTGTTGCACGAATTCCACTACAATATCAAAACCTGTTGTTGAGAGTTCTAGCCTACTATAAGCTCTAGAGAGGTAAGCAGTTTGTCATAATGGAGTAGGTATACCATCAGTGTTGAAATTTCTGCTATCACATTTATACTGTATGTATCCGTGCTGTAATACACTAATACACGACAGACTATAGGGGGCCTAATACCTTATTGAACAGACATATTATCGCTTGATAATAATTCATAATACAGTAAAAATACTATTTATGAGTGATATAGTAGCATACATGTATACTGAAAAAGTTTGGAAATCTAGAAGATAGCAACAGAATTATAGCATTTTATAATGATATGTCAAACCGTGTGTATTCATGCCTACAATCACATATATGGGACGCACGAAAGTGTAACAAATTTTTATCGAAAATTTAAGCCTACGATATTTTCATAATTCACACATTTCTAAGGGGTCTAAGGTCTAACATCTATGTTGGTCCATGTTGGTCTAAGGTCTAAGGTCTATGTAGATAAAAGGTCTAAGGAGTATAACTGTCAGCAAAAAATGTTTTGTATTAGGTTTCCAAATAATGAATCTTAGCTTTTTTACTCTGCAAATATCATTGTTGGCAAAATGAGATCCAGATGGAGAATTTATGTCTGACACCTGGAGCGAGGAAACACATTATTGCGTCTTTTATTGAGTAAGTGTCTCTAATAATATCCTACAACATTGCTGCATAATCGTTTTGACAAAAGCAATTGAATTGGTTATTTTTTGCATGGGTTTTGCTAGCGTCCCATATATGGGATCGTAAGCATTAATGGGTTAGAGAAAGTGTTTAGTGTAATATCAAGTGTAAGAACAATAATCTTATTACTGGTGTTATGTATAGAGCCCCAGATAGTTCAAAAACTAATGACGAGGCTATGTTTAGTGTATCTGATAAATTGTATGATAAGAAGGTTGTAGTAATGGGTGATTTTAACTATGCTGAATTGGACTGGGGAAATAGAGAAAACATAGATGAATCTCACCTATTTATAGAATGTATAAATAATAATTTTTTTAGAACAGTATTGTAATAAGCCTACTAGAGGCAAAAATTTCCTTGATCTTGTTTTGTGCTCTGAAGAAATAATTAAGTATGTATGTACTTATAGGTGAACCTTTTGAGACAAGTGATCATCTAACCATTAACTTTGTAATTCAGTGCAGTTAGATCTGTAGGAAAGTCCAAAAATTTGATTATTTTAAAGTAAATTATGAAGAAATTAAAACAAATATTCAGTATAGAAATTTATTTATGGTTTTAAGTGATAATGATAATAACGATGACGCAGAGGGCTTATGGAATAATATTAGCACAGGTCTCAGGATGATTCGTGATGAGTTTATTAAATTGAAAGCCAAAAATAGAGATAGATGCAAGTGGGCTACTAAAAAGGTAAGAAGAAAAAGAAAAGCCAAAAAAGATGCTTGGAACAATTATAAAAATAGTAATATTAAAGAGTCATTGTACTGTGAATATACGAAAAAGCTTAATAAATCGGTTGCAGCAAATAGAAAAGCCAAATTAGAATTTGAAAAACAGCCAGCTCGTAATATAAAGAATGATGCAAATAGTTTTTTTGCCTATTCTAATTCTAACAAAAAGGTTATTAAAAAGATTGGTCCCTTAAGAGATGAATATAATAGCATTATAGAAGATAATAAGGATACTGCAGACTATTTTAATAAAAAAATTTTCGTCTGTATTTGTGGAAGAAGATTTAGTTAATATGCCAGTACCAGCTAGGATCTTCAAAGGTAACTTTGAATGCTCCTTACATATTGGGTTTGATATTGATGATGTTATAAATAAATTAAATTCGCTAAATGGCAATAAAAGTCAAGGTCCAGATGAGATTCATGGAAAACTGATTTCGGAGCTAAGAGATGAATTAGCACCAGCTCTATTAAACCTACTAAAAGCTTCTATGAAAATAGGGGTGGTTCCTCAAGATTTTAAGAATGCCAATGTTGTACCAATACACAAAAAGGGAAATAGGGATAAAGCAGAAAATTATAGGCCTATAAGCTTAACAAGTATAATCGGTAAGACATTTGAAAGCATTATTAAGTATAAAATTATTAGTTTCTTGGAAGAATATAACTTAATTAGAAATAGTCATCATGGTTTCATTAGTGGGCGTTCTTGTTTAACTAATTTGCTAGATTTTTCGAAAATATTACAAAGGAAGCAGATAATAAAAATAGCATTGATATCCTATATCCAGACTTTTCTAAAGCGTTTGATAAAGTTCCACATAAAAGATTACTTAGTAAGTTGGAAGCACATGGAATAACGGCCAAACTTTTAAAGTGGATAGGTAATTGGTTAAGCAATAGAAAACAACGTGTGTTCTCTGAATGGGCAGCAGTGAAGAGTGGTGTGCCACAGGGCTCTGTTTTAGGACCTCTATTATTTTTAGTTTACAACAATGACATTGACA